>NQII01003088.1:239864-289655 GCA_002778355.1 Clitarchus hookeri | reverse complement strand
TGTAGACCGTCGGCAGGCTTCGCTAGCGCGTGTGTTCTGGCGGCCAAAAATGCCTGGACGCGGGGAGCGTCAACGTGTGGCTGTGAACTGATACATTCTTTCTTTTCTTCTGTCATAGAAACTTTTATGTATTCTGTTGTGCCCATGGGTATAACAGAAGGTAACAGAAATTAGGTATCATGTAGAGATAACTTAACCACTCTTAATAATATGACTTTGTTACATGCTTGGTTAAGTGTCATTCGAAGTGATACATAGTTGTATTTTTCAGAAATTATGTTTTCAGATAAATATTTTAGCTTGTGTAAAAAAACTGCTGAATTTTAAAAGGCATACATATGCAGCTAAAATTATTTTATTTTCAATAATGAAATATTAGTCCACATACAACTATTTCATACCACGGTCTTGAATTTCATAATATTGGTGACCAATTTAAATTATATAGAGCTCTGCTGTAAAAATCAACAATGCAGAAAAGTTGTTTAAGTAAACACAATGTGATTTCACCTGTGTATTATGTGTGACGTATCTACTCAGACATGTCACAATACATAAAGACAAGAGAGACAAAACACTCGCACAGAAAGAGGTAAAAATGTTTTCTACTGTTGCCTATAATAACTTTATTTTCAAACATAATAAAACCAAAGTGGGTGATCAAGTAATTTATAATAATGTAACAACTCTTTCAAGAATGCAAAACACATTAGTGTCTTGAAGTCCTAAAACCCAGGTCAACGGTAACGTGCTGATGGGGCACTCTTACGAGCCTATCGTAGACTGCCAGACCTGCTGCTGTTGACCATCAAATGTGCGTGCATCATGTGCACACTTAAAAACACCAGAACATGTGAATATAAAGCACACTAGAATATGAAAAGCTAAACTGAGTAATGAAGGTGAATAATGTGAGTGCAGTATTAAAACACTCTAAAGCACATACACCAGATGCACTATGCATATATGCAACTATGAAATTTTGATACAATATTAAATCCCACTCAAAATAATGCTGCAATATGATGCAGATGCATAAATATCATTAAAATATGTGTATCACATGCCATGTTACTTATACGATGATCACCATCACATTCTCTACAAAAATCTATGGTCAAAACTACAATCATTTAAAATACGCTTCATGAGACAATTTAAGTCAGAAGAGCACAGTCGTCTACTTTGACTTTCAGATTAAACATACAATCTATTATTTTGACTCCAAAATGATAACTCCTAAAGGGTAGTTTTATTTTCATCACAAGAGACATTTGAAAATACCAAAATCATTTCCTATGCATATTAAGTTAACTTCTACAGAAATTCTGACATAAAAATTTTGAAACACGTGTCTACAACAAATTCTGTTATTACAAACCATGAAAGTGAGGGCCCATTTCACTGCTCAAATGAATGTGGAGAAGAGCAACCCAACCTAAAGCCTAATGCCAGAGGTGGTCTCTGTCCAACTTCATGAATTACAAGAACATTTCCAATCCAAATTCGAAAATTACAACAACGNTTCTTATTTTCAGAAAAGCCCCTAATCTAGAAAATTACCGAAACGGAATTTCAAAGGTGGAACCATACTACAATTTGGAAAAAACACAAGCAACAAGACACTGTACTTACTCATTGCCACCACGAGCAAGTACGGGGGGGTTGAACTTCCCTATGCAGAGCAGAAACTTCTACTTACGTATCCATTATCTACTAACCTTTCTCCAGTAGACTTCTGAAGTAAAGAGAATATTAGATATATTAACACAACTCAGCCTTGGCCAACGGTTGAGATGGATCCGTGCATGTTCGGAGGAAAGGGGTGGAAAGGTCAAAGAGCATAGAACAGGGAGAAGTAAGACATGCAAGGAGTGATGGAGTCGCGAACCTACACCTGCACTAACCACCTGACTTTGGACACACACCGCCAGTCCAATATGCTGCACATATTTAGTGCATCCTTCCCCCTCTTGAAAGTCCTAGCCATACAACTCCTCAGATCTCTGTCTCGATCACACAAACTTTTATAAGACAGTACGGTTCATAGACACATGTAGAAGCAGACAATAAATGCATATAGGTAAGGAAGAAGTCCCAGAACAACGTGAACAACAAAAATTAAAGTTCTTGAAGAAAACAGTCACAGCACGAAGGCACATATGATGATAGCTCACTTCAGTTCCAAGATGCAAGGCAAGTTCTGCAAGCCTGGGTGGTAGGCAATTTCATGGGCTCTGGGGAGAAAAAAATTGCATTCTCCAGTCTTCAATTATTGTAGTGAATGAATGCACAGTTGGTGTAGTACTCTGAGGACTTTGACGAACGTTTGTGGTCTTACTGCGAACACCGATTTCATCATTGGTTGCAGAGTAGCAGGTCCCAAAAAATGTGAAAGAAAAGAAGAGGCATGAGAAAGAAATACAGAGAGAAACAGCATCAAATGGTAGGGATAGGCAGTAGCACAGCACATAATCCCAAACGTGACCATACAGAAATAAGAAATACTTTACAAAGTCCAGCTGAAAAAGAAAACAGTTAAACACAAATACAAAATATCACTGTCTACTTCCTCTTAAAATACAATTTTAATTGACTCACATGAGCCCTCCTGTATTCATGAGTGGATGCATTACTCTATTTGGTCCCAAACTTTTTTTTTTACAACAAATGTATCACTATATTTTGGTATGAATTTTGCACTCAGATCTTTACTTCTATCCGGCGACAAAAAATTCCAACACCATACCATATTGCCTACACTAAATGGTACATCAACCCACTATTGATTCAAATGCTCTACAACTTCCCACTTAGCCACTTTGAGATGCCAAGCCACCTCCTTGACATAATGTCCTCGGTTAGCGTCATTCACGACTAGAGAGGAAAGAGAAGGAACATCCCATATATTAAATTATGAGTGACTTAGGACAATAAATTTAGTGAATGTATGCAACAAAGTTAAAGTGCAGACTTTAGCCTTTTAGGATCAGACAAAACGACTAAATATATCTAGATGTACTACCTGCTATGGACAATGTGGTAACTGAACCACAGACTGGCCAAAATTTGTCTGTTGCGCTTGTTTACATTTATGACAGTTGTCACAAGAGCATACGTACGCCAAAACATCTCCCTTTGATGATGGCCAGGCAAAGTGTGCCACAATTTTTTGAAAAGTTTTATTCACTCCAGGTGACCTCCATACACTGAGTCATGAAAATACTGTAACATCATGGGGTGCAAGGATTCTGACACCACAATTTTGTTTGTCCTACCATTTTTTTCCTGTGAAATACTGAACTCAATCCATTTCCACACAAGAACGTGTCATGTTTGCTGCAAGTTCCGCATGTACCTGACTGCATCAAGTGTCGCTTGTGCGTACCTAAGATTGACAAAACACTCTGAAAACCTGTATTATACACAATGACGCTGGGAGATGTGTGTATTATCTATGACAAAGTATGCCGAGTCAAACATATGCGAAACAACATCAGCTGCTGTGTTATCCACCCCACAAACATGTACGTTAAAACCTGAACCTCGATAGGTGCAAAACTCAGCATACTAGTTTCTCTAACTGGTGCGGATGTTTCAATACCTAGCTCAATGCCTGGTTGCCCGTGAAGAGATCACTGGTTGCCCGTGAAGAGATCACACTCATCAGGTTCATTGTATTAGGCAAACATTTCTCACAATAAACATGCTAAAGTTTCTTTTTCGTATATTCGTAATGTGCACTCAGGTTCTGTGAGGATGTGGGTAGCAAAGGCCACACATGCAATTAAACCATCTAACCACTGCCCTAACGTGGCTCCTAGGGCTATCAATGACACATCCACATGTACTATGAACCATCGTTAAAAATCAGGGAGTACTAGAGTAGGTGATTAAGTCAATTTTCCCTTCAATAATGAGAATGCCTTCTCCAACTCTGCTCCCCACTAAAACTCAATCCCTTTTTTTCTGTAACAAATTTGATGTAGCTGCTATCTCTGAAAAACTGGGTACGAACCAAGCATCTTGTATCGTATGTGGGCATGAGAAGTTTACAATAGGTGCTAATCTCTCTGTATCAATAAGCAATTGACGTTGGCCTAATACATAATCCAAGAATTCTGCTTCTTTCGATGCAAAAGTTGCTTTATTTGGGTTTACTGTCAGGCCTACATCATACATTCACACCTGGCATAGATGTGACAAATATGATTTGAAATTGTCACCGGACTTGATAATATTGTCCACATAATTAAAGACAAGTTAATTTTTGTAGTCCCACAAAACATGAGAACCTGCACATGAGCACCTGCCTACTGAAATTTGCTCCCATGGGTATACGTATAAACTCGTATTGATTCCAGCGAGTACTGAATGCAGTGTATATCCCACAAGAAGGATTTAAGAGGCACTGATGAAAACTGTTATTTAAATCTAACACTGAGTACACAGTGGCTTTTCCCAAATGTTGCAATGCCCAATCCATGGTGGATTATGGGAATGATTTTTGTTATTTTGAGGTTCACTAGGATATGATTGATGACCAATCACTAGTCCTGTCCCTCCTCTTTTATGACCCATAAACCTGGTGAACTTTAAGACATGGATGGAACCATAAAGCCCACATCCAGCAACCTTGTAATTTCTTTAAATGATTCCAGTTGGGGTGGTGAGCATTTAAAATGCCAATCTTGCACAGGTATGTAATCTTTAAGTGTAAATTTGTACGGCAGCACATCACACTTCCCTATCTTGCATGTGATTATGCCTTTGAATTAGTCAAGCAGTGTGATCTGGCGTTAAGCCACATTAGATGATAATAATTTATCCTCCTTCACACCAGCACACGCTGAATCAATGTTAGGAGCTGTTTGTTAACTGACAGGTTTAAAACCATAAGATAAAACTTTTTTTTTACCCTCAAAATTAATTATGGCCCGTTCCTGTCCTAGAAATTTCAAACCAAATATCTTGCTGCAAAGATATCACCCAGAAGGGATATGTCCAAGAAAATCTACCAATTTTGAAATGAAACTCAACAACTTGCCTTGCTTTCACTACTCCGCCATAAGCAATGCATAACTGAAGCTCTGGCTGGAATGTCACATATTTTAGATGCAGACAACACATTCTCATGAGGAAGTCTATGCAAAAACAAACAAGTTTATGATGCCAAGAGTTGCACCAGTGTCCAAGGCACCATGCAGTTTATTGCCCAAGGTCACATAACACCCAGACATTACACATGAGTGTTTTTTATTTTTTGTCAGCTGGAAATAATACAAATGAATCAAGCCACTTTTAATTTCCTTGGTCTCATTGACACATCTGTTTCAAATGACCTATACGTCTGCATTGAAAATACAGGCGTTCTATCAGTAACAGTGACTGACTACACTCATAACTCACATGTCCTCTTTTTTACAGAATTAAAGCAATGCGAGCTATTTTGTTTGTGCTCATTATGATGTGCTTGTGGAGCATCGGAACATTCAGCTACCACCGCCATACATGCTTGCCTGGATGAGGTGAAGAGAAGGGGGAAAGCCAGTTGATATTCACTGATGGCTGCTAACTGACCTTCAGTCTCAATTCCTGGAAATTAGTGAGCATATGAAGGAAAATGTAAAACTGTTATACATATGGAGACATTGTTGGAGATATATCCTACTAATTCCTCCTCTGTTGTGTACAAATTTAAGGTGCAATCATGAGCAAGAATGGAGTCAGTATACACCTATAATGGCTTTCCAGGCTGTAAAAAGTAGTGTACATAATCCTTCACGCAACTGCACATGACACATGACAGGAAGGCATACTCCATTAATTTACCTGTTAAGGTGTCAAAACTACACAATTTATCCTTTATCAATTCTGAAATAATTTGTGAATAAGTGCCTGTTCATTTTACTGAAATCACACATAACAGCTTTCTTTCCTCATACAACTACAGATCTAGCACCTTCTGAATTGTAACACCTGCATGGGTTCCGGAGCTCAATAAAATTTTTCATTGAACACCTACGAGTTGTGTCACTCACCGTTTCTGTTTTCTTTCGTCTGCATGATGGACTGACTCAACCCCTCTGGACTGTTGCGCCAAAAGGCAACAGCCTGGTGACATAATTCAGCTACTGTCAGACTAGTCAATGTCCTCCCCATGATGTTTGAGGAATTCCAGTAGTTACTCACTAAGTTGTGGTTACACAAATTTGATAGTCATGGTGTTACGTGTGAAACTTATAGAAATTACAATCAGTGATAAAGCAGAGTTGCCGCACAGACTTATTGTGACATATCTACTTAGACACATTGTGACGGCCAACGTACATCAAAAATTTGTCTGAATTCACCTCACCTTGGATTGCTGTTTCTACATGAGGGCTGTGTACATAGCTTACCTTTAGTGCGGTGGGACCCGCTCAACTGAACATCTTGCTGCTGTTGCCTGCATGAGTGCTGGACGGCAAATAGTGCATGGCATGGTAGTGTGCTGCTTCTAAGCTTCGCTGCCCCTTCCCTCTCCTGTGCGTCTCCATGACGTGACGCCGGCAAGCCATGATTTCACCAGGGGGTGGTTCCGCTCCGTCAACGTCGAAAATTGTTCCAGAATACAATGAAAAATTTGTATAGAAGGTTTGGGTTCTTCCCTGTTTGGGGAGACAGGCCAGGGACTTTTTTAGGGAAGGAACGGTTATTCCTCTTTTAAAAAAAAGGGGGGGGTGCTCTGCATCTTTATTAACATATATATAATCTTCACTTTAATTATTTTGTATAAAACTATATACATATATAAATCATGGGATTTTATTAAGACTTTTAAATAGCTTTTGTAATCCCATAGTGCAAATTGATATTTTTGTACTTCACAAAAAGAGGAAAATATTTTTTTGTTACTACGTTTTTGTTAACTGTGCAAACCCAGACTACGCTTTATGATACCCTTTGATGACACAGTAACGGAGGGTCTCTATTCCTTGAAAATCGAACATCTTCCTGAGGAAACTGAGATGGAGTCCTATTTGCATGTGTCGGCAGAAACCATCACATGTAGATAGATGTGTGGATACAATATGCAAAGACAAAAGAGACAAAATACTTTCACAGAAAGAGACAAGGCCTTGTTCTGCTGTTGCCTATAATTTCATTTTTATTTTCAAAATGTATTATAATCAAAGTGAATGACCAAGGAATTTACAATAATGTTACCACTATTAAAAGCATGCAAAAGTAAGTTACTGGCTTCAAAACCCTAGTCAACAGCAACGTACTAATGGAACACTCTTATGATCCTATCATAATAAAACAAATCCTATAAATATTAAAGATATTCAATCAAATAATAAAATTGTTAATAATTTCGTACTTTAATTATAAAAAGTTCATAACCTGCCGTACCTGACACTGTTGACCGTCAAATGTGTGTGCAAGACGTGAACACTTTAAAAAATCCAGAATGTATAAATACAAGGCACGCTGTGATATGGAAAAATAAACTGAGTAATGAAGATGTATAATATGAGTGTAGTATTAAAACTCTGTAAACCACATATACCAAATGCACTATGCATATATGTAACTATGAAATTCCAATACAGCATTAAATCATACACAAAATAGTGCTGTGATATGATGCAGGTGCATAAATACCACTAAAATATTTGTCATGTAAAAAGCTATTCACTGTAAATTGAGCACTTTTCGAAGCCCTATCATTTGGTGTTTATTGCCTACATAGCAATATTCAGTAAAAAAAAGTGATAGAAAGATAAACAAGAAGTTACTCATATAACTAATGAGCCTACTTGATTCAACATGGGTGCAATTAATTTTTAAATAATTTCTCAAAAGCTGAGTTGGTAGGTAGGACTTGTCTCGTTGAAAGCAATATCATTATAGGTGAAATTAATACACACGTGCCTTACCTGGGTTTCGAACCCAGAAAACATCGTACCATAAGCTAGTGTGCAATCAGCTGCATTACGGAGGTTAAATTCGAGCATCAACTTCAAATT
The DNA here is from genome assembly GCA_002778355.1 of Clitarchus hookeri. NCBI lineage: Eukaryota > Metazoa > Arthropoda > Insecta > Phasmatodea > Phasmatidae > Clitarchus > Clitarchus hookeri. The sequence goes on along the minus strand of NQII01003088.1, from coordinate 281,640 downwards.
TAATCAGTTTAATGTTTCAAATTATAGGATTTACAAACCTTAAATATTTACAGGGCCGTCATTATGAAAAAAGTGACTGAGCCACTTAAAACACTTAAGTTTAAATAGTCTATCATAGAGCTATTTGTGAGAAGAATTTGGTGAAAATCAGTTTATTGGTCTCTGAGATATGGCATAAAAGATTCATATTTTTCGTGTGGTGATCTTCATAAATGGAAGACAAAAAAGTTATGTATTAGCACATTTGATGATTGTATACTATCAGTGTAGTTTCGCTAGTTTCGTAGATATAGCACACTAAGCTTAAAATATTTAATTGCAACCATTCTGAAATTGTATGACACACACACACACATATATATATATATATACACACACACACACTGAGGCGACAATGGTCATGGGATACCTCCTAATATTGTGGCGGACCTCCTTTTGCCCGTTGAAGTGCAGCAACTCGACGTGGTATGGACTCAACAAGTCGTTGGAAGTCCCCGGCAGAAATATTGAGCCATGCTGCCTCTATGTACGTCCATAATTCCGAAAGTGTTGCCGGTGCAGGAGTTTATGTACAAACTGACTTCTCGATTATGTCCCATAAATGTTCGATGGGATTCATATCGGGCAATCTTGGTGGCCAAATCATTCGCTGGAATTGTCCAGAATGTTCTTCAAACCAACCGCGAACAGTTGTGGCCTGGTGACATGGTGCATTGTCATCCATAAAAGTTCCATCATTGTTTGGGTACATGAAGTCCATGAATGGCTGCAAGTGGTCTCCAGGTAGATGAACATAACCCTTTCCAGTTAATGATCGGTTCAGTTGTACCAGAGTACCCAGTCCATTCCATGTAAAAACATCCCATGCCATTGTGGAGCCACCACCAGCTTGCACAGTTCCTTGTTGACAACTTGGGTCCATGGATTCGTAGGGTCTGCGCGACACTCGAACCGTACCATCAGCTCTTACCAACTGAAATCGGGACTCATCTGACCAAGTCACGGTTTACCAGTCGTCTAGGGTGTAACTGATATGGTCACGAGCCCAGGAGAGGCGCTGCAGGCGATGTCCTGCTTTAGTAAAGGCACTCGAGTCTGTCTTCTGCTGGCATAGCCCAGTACAGCCAAAGTTCGCCGCACTGTCCTAACCGACACGTCCGTCGTACGTCCCACATTGATTCCTTTGGTTATTTCACGCAGTGTTACTTGTCTGTTAACACTGACCATTCTGCGCACACGTTGTTGGTCTCTGTCATTAAGTGCAGGCGGTCGGCCACTGTGTTGTCCATGGTGGGAGGGTATGCCTGAAATTAGGTATTCTCGGCCTACTCTTGACACTGTGGATCTCAGAATCTTGAATTCCCTAACCATTTCCGAAATGGAATGTCCCATGCGTCTAGCTCCAACTAACATTCCATGTACAAAGTCTGTTAATTCCCGTCATGCGGCCATAATCACGTCAGAAACCTTTACAAATGAAAGCCCAACCAATGCACTGCCCATTTATACATTTTGTACGCGATACTACTGCCATCTGTATATTTGCATATTGCTATCCCATGACTTTTGTCACCTTAGTGTATACATATAGTTATATGGCCTACCACATTACAACTTCTTCGCCGAATTTGGTAAAAAGGGTTGATTGTTTCCGTAGATATGACATAAAAACTTAATTTATATTTTGGGGCTAACTTACAAAACGGCAGAGAGATGAGGCTCTGTAAAGACAAATTGGATAGTTGTAATACATACTGCCAGCATACAAAGGTAGGTTGAAATTTGTTTTGTTTATAAAAGATCCTGAGCTAAAATATTTATATAGACACCATTTTGAAAATAAGTGCCTGAACTACTTAGGTTACACCAACTGCTGCATTGCAAATTGTTCGCAAAATTTGGTAGGAATCTGTCAATTGTTTCCCAAGGTATTACATAAAAACTTAATTTTATCATGTGGCATATCTTACAAAACGGTGGACAAAATATGCTCCGTATAGAAGCATTTGATATTTGTAATATAAACTGCCAACATACAAAATTAAGTTAGAATTGATTACATGGTTCCGACGATAAAGTATACTTAAACAATCTTAAAAAATAGCTGACAAAAGCGACTGTGTGTTGACATATGTGATGCTTGTAATAAATACTTTGAGCTTACAAAATTTGGTCAAAATTAGTTAAGTATTATAGTAGGTATATAAAATAAACCTAAAATATTTGTATGGCCGCCATTTTGAAAATAATTACTTAAGTTTAGCTGGCCTATAATAATGTTACTTACATGCCAAATTGGGTGTAAATTTTTGAGATAGTGCAAAATATTTATTTATTTATTTGGTTCTATATTCCTAAATGGCAGACTTAACAAAATATCCATTTCAAACTTAAAGCTTTCACATTTCTCTGCCAGCATATAAAATTTGGTTTAATGGTTCCCTATATATATCATCCGGAATATTAAAATGGCCACCATTTTGGAAGTAATTGTCCGACATGGTCGAAAAATATATAAGTTGGTGGAATTCTGTTGACACATTCAAAAATTGAAAGGGGGACACACACACACAGCCAGGAAAATGTTCTCATAAGCCTTTCTTTCCTTCTGGAAGTAGGCTACTAATGGCTGACAGGAAAAATGTAACTAGGTCCTCAAAAGTGCTCAATTAACCGTGAACAGCCTGTACTTATATGATGATCACCAACAAAAATCTTAATAAAAACTCCTGGTCAAAACTACAAACACTTGTCATGAGACCATTAAAGCCAGAAGAGCACGGTCCTCTTCTTCGACTTTCGTATTCACTAGACCCTACGCGAGCAGTAGATCGGCAAATAGCAAAAATGTGAATCACTAAACGAAAACCGAATTTTGAGGGGCAGAACTAAACTACAATTTTGAAAAACATAAACAGCTACACACTATACATCTTTGTCACCGGCACGAGCAAGTACAAGGGAGTCTGACCTCCCCATGCAAAGCAGAAACTACCAATCACCTATCCACTATCTACCGACCTTTCTCCAGCAGATGTCCAATGAAAAGTGATTATTTGAAATACAAACACGTCCCAGCTCGACCCTGGTTAACGGCCTGGACAGATCGGCGTGCGTGCGGAGGAAAGGGGTGGGAAACATCAAACAGCATAGAACATGGAGAAGTAAGAAGTGCAAGGAGTGATCGAGTTGCGAAACTACACCTGCTTTGGACATACACCACAAATTCAGTATACTGCATGCATTTGGTGCATATGGTTATCAATCAAAGCTTTGATTTGCTTGCTTCATTTTAGGGTGAGTTTAGTTTGATGATTCATACATAAATTTTGTCTATTAGGTTAACAATACAAGTCAGCTATATAGATCATTTGGAGTCATTGGTTAACATACATTACATTTACATCGTAAAAAATGAACAGAATGCACAAGTACTCACAGGGTGGCAGTTGAGGATAGAGACACAAACACACACAAATGTCGGACGAACACATTTTTCACGAGGATGTGTGATTTCCGACGTTTTGCTGGCTAGGCCAGCTTCATCGGGCAGCGAGTGGTGGCACACTGCAGTCTGGCGAGCGGTGGTTGGAAAACAGTGAACCTATTGGCCATGAGGCAAACTAGGGTGAGGCGGGAAATTTGAAATGTGGCAGAGGGGTTATCTTATGTTTAAGCCAGGTGTCTGTCTGTATTTGGTGATGTATTGGTAGGTCAGTTCCCAGCGTAGCAGTTCTGCACTATTATTAGAAGATGGTAGGCCCTCACCTCTTTTGTAGTGTAACAGGAGTCAGTGTTCTGGTTGTGAGGTGCTGCATATACTGGCAACTGGATTCTCCTGTACATTTACCCCCAGATATGACTTATTTGGTGTCCACTGTATGGCCTTTCATTCTCTGTCTGAGAGTGTTGGTAGTAAGGCCAATGTACTCTGCATTAGTGCTGTTGACAGAAAATCTTGTCCACTTTATCTATCTTATCTGTGTACCTTATCCATCTTATTTTAGAAATGGTATCAGAATTAAACAGTGAAGCCTCCTTTTTATCATTACGCCTTGGCCATATTAAAACAGAAATTGGAATCGTATTTGTCTCTTGATGTAGTTTGTACTTAATTTTGTGTTGGTAGTTACAAATAGATAAATGACTTTGTTAGTAAGCAAATTGTGAGAAATACTTCCCACAGTTTTTGTAACAGTAGTTCTTTGACAGTAAAGGTTTGGTAGTAGTACTTAAAATGTTCATGCAACATTTGTTTAAGTGACTGTTGGTAAAACTGGATTAGTTACTTAGGAAGCACGTTGTTTGTGATGTCTCACTGAAGGTATGTCACCTACATATGTTTAGAGAAGCTATTGCATGGGGGTTTTCTTGAGGTACTCCCATCACCTACATATCTTCATTCTGCAACCACTGCTCTTCAAGATGGTCAGTAACTACGAGGTTTACCCCCTAAGGAACAGTATGCAGCTCCATTTAGAACCAACTTCTATATATACTGATGTTTCCTCAAGGAGAAACAACATCCAGGTGTTATTGGAGGTACTTGAGAGTAAAAGTGTGGCAAGTAACATTTTACTGCAACTTTTAAAATATGTATAGCAAATTTGAATTTTTGGAGAAACCTGCAGTAGGCTTCACAAATTTTGTTTTTTACAGTAATACTTGCATCTTGAATTGTTGCTCTGTGCTTGTGTTGGAATTTAAGGGTACAATTTACACAAGGTACATTTACACAATGGTACATGTTCATGTACCATTTTCGCAAATGTGTAGTAATGTGCACTGGAGCTCTTTGTCTATGCACCTGAACTAGGTGGTTAATGTGACAGTGCAATTTTTTTTTAAATATGCGTAGGTAGTGCTCTGGAGAAAAGTATTGCAGTACGGCAGGATGGTGAGTTGTACGAGGAGTGGCTGGAGTTGAGGAACGGCTGTTTGTGCTGCTCTGTCAAGTAAGTTATGCAAAAAAATATTTTGCCTGGTTCTCATCTCCATAACTGACTTGTCACCCCAACTAAATATACCATCTATATTGTATATATTATATATAAAAAAATAGAAATTAATTTTTGAGGCTGGTTTGCCTTCATACAGCCTGTCTGCTGTCTTGGCACGTGACCTTGTTCTTAAGGGGACATGGCGCATGAATTAACGCTTTAAAGGTTAATTATAATTTACAGTGTTATGGAAGCCAATAGAGAAAACCAAAGAAAGGGCAATTGTACAGAACTGTTTTAACTAACTATCAAAGCAAATATTTTACGAGAGTGATGTAATTCTGCCAAGCAGCTTATTTCTGGTGCAGTAAAAATTTTTATGTTTATTGCAGCTCAAGATGTTATGCAAAATAAATGCACTGATATTGCAAAATAGTTACTCGCAAAGTTTGTAAAAAACATTTGTATAGGATTGCGCTTTCAATTTTTCTATGTTTGCTTCCAAAAACATGTAGACCTCAATTGACGTTTATGTTCATTTACATCCCACACCCTATTATAAGTTATTCACGGTAAAGTGAGCACTTTTTGAAGCCCTCTCATTTGGAATGAATGATAGTCAATAAATAGCATTTAATTGTAGTCTTGAACATTAACTTTTGAGTCCGGTGAAATGTATACACTGTGTTTATTACTTAAATGGCAATATTTATTTTAAAAAGTGGCAAAAAGATAAAAAATGGCTTATAGGATATACATAACTAGGACCTCAATAGTGCTCACTTTACCATGAACAGCCTTTAAGCTGATATTACACAAGTACCTGCCATCATCCATGCTCTTGTACAAGCTTGTAAAATGCCTGGTACACAAGCTGTTACACCAGCTTCTATGCAAGCTAAAATGTAAGATTAATATTACACAACAGTAGCTGGCATACTACACATCTGTTGGGTACACAGCCAGTTGACCAAATGGTTCATATTAAAGTGTACGGCACTTATAGATGTGGTTTCCGACAACTTGTACATAAAGAAAGTTGCATATTTTAATATTGCTTCATTGGTATTGGCAATTAGAACATCAATGGAAGAAAAAAAAAAGACTGTGACATTTGCTTGGTTTCACTTCCTTATTATTGCTACCATGATGGAATGAGCATGAGTGAAGGTCGGATGCTTATTTAACACATGTCAAGTGTGGCCTGCTAAGCTTATTTTGTACATATAAAGAGTCAGGTGGGGAGTTCACATTGCATTTATTGTTATGTTGGTAATGTTTTTTAATTCTTATACACATATTAGTTATGCATTCACAAACTACTTTCTTTAAAAAGTTCACCACAAAGATAGTAGGCATTTCAGAATTTATATTATCAAATTATAGGCTACAGGTTGTAACTGATTTACACCAAAACTTGTTGTAGCAAGTTCTTCACAGAAAATTAATTGTCAATGAGTATATTTCATTGTCAGACTGGGAATGTGTGATAATAAGTTGTTATATTTTTTCACTTTTGCTTTCATCTTACAAATATGCTTGGTTATTGGTACACTTCAGATCGTTAGTTATATAATACATTAATTTTTTTAAACATTTTAGCACATGGCATTTTTGGATGATTACAGGGACAATGGCGTGAAGGCGATTGAGAACTTGATGAAGAAGCGTGGAAAATTTGATTACGTGCTACTAGAAACCACCGGCCTTGCTGACCCAGGTGGGTGGATAATGAAACTAGCATCAGTACTGCAAGCAGTGTGTATTGATGAGTTAAAAAAAAGGAAACATAGTTAACACACATAGCTATACTCCAAAAGTATGTTGAGATAATTTAATCTTAATATTTCATGATTCCATAGTATAATGTTTTCACAAATCATGTTAAAAAAAAAAGTGTCTATAGTTTTTTGTTTTAAAGCAATTCCTTATTTTTAGCTGCTTGGTTTCTCAAGCATTTAAATTCTAATAGATTAGAAGGTATGCTATCACAGTGCTGTTTCAATCACATGTAAGCTCTCCATGCATCGTTAACTCTTGTTGTTTATCTCCATTCCTCCAATTTTGAACATTGTCTTCTGTGACAAGTTCTGGAGGTTTCATGTATGGAGCGAAAATGGTTTTGTTTCTAAAGTGGTAGCACTATGGGAATGCCAGTAGGCAACTAGATATTAACTTGAAAGTAAAATTTATAGTTTTGAAACATGTGTTGTGAAGAAGCTTTTTACAAAATTTTACCTTCAATAAATGTCATTGTAATGAATAATGCTGTGTATCTTGCCATTAAACTAAAAAAAACTTTGTGATGTAGGGGAACAAATAAGGAATATGAATAATGGCTATATAAATAAATATTAGCTTCATATCTGACAAGTTTAGATCAAAATTACACTAACTCTGAGCCCAATTCAAACCTATGGCACTCCAGTGGTTCACAAACAAAGTAGTGAGTAAGAATGTTCACATAATGCTGAAAGGAAATAAGCGAAGGTATAAATCAATTTAATAAAAATTATAATTATGAATATTAATATATTTTATTTTAAGATAGTCAAAATTTAAGCGAATTTACGTAGTGTTGATAGTGAATACAAGATGTATCTAAATTTAACCGACCATGAAAATAGACGTCGAAAACATATTTACGACCTATGGTCTAAATCGACTCCCAAGGCCGCTACACGTCTTTGAAGTTGGACTTGACGCACCATATTATTTCAGATATTGGAGAAGATATGTAAGATGGAACACTGTGTTTCTGGATATTGTGTAATTGTAAAATGATCTACAAACACCATAAAATCTGTCACTGTCAACAAATTAATTAATGGAAATAATAACGGTTACCACTCTTATTGAGAGCCATTCGACATGACGCGGTAGCATATGTGGAATATTATTGATGGAATATCAATCCACATGTTCCAATTGACGAAAAGGTTGCCTTGTGTAAAACCCTAACCTCCGCCGTTTTCAAGTAATTTGAGTTTGAAATTTTAAAAAAATTATTTTAAAAGCCTGGCAGGCAGGCAACACCCACAACATTCAATAACGAATGGTTGCATATATCAAAGGGACAAGATAACATTGAGGACTGAAACATTCAGACATGTGAGGTAACAAATTTATGGTTGTTGTTTACCAGTATTTTATTTTTAAGTTGTAGCAACAAGAGGATGGCAGGTAAATTCACTTTGTCATTTATTGCATAATAAAGTGCAATATTATAGTATAAATTAGCCTTTGATGAGATGCTCAAACTGTTGGCCTCCAACCTCGCTGCAGAGTGTACATCGACCATGCCACGATTGCCAAACGTGGTCAAACACTCTGGGTGTGGTTCTTATGATTTCGGTAGTAGCTTGTATTCTGACCACTAGATCCTCCAGAGATGCTATTGGAGTCTCATACACTGAACACTTCATAGCACCCCACAAGTAAAAGTCAAACTGTGAATGATCTGGGGACCTTGCAGGCCATAACTTCGGCCTACCGCGGCCTATCCATTTACCTGGAAACGTGGTGTCAAGGTACTCTCGAACATGTGCACCAAAGTGAAGTGGTACACTGTCATAATGCAGCCACATTTCTTGTTGAATCCCAAGTGGAACGTCTTCCAGCAACTCTGGTAAAACCTGTTCCAAAAACACGAGGTACCGGTCATCATTGAAGCGAGCGGGCAACATGTGTGGCACAATGAAACTTTCACCTACAATACGACACCATACGTTAAGGCAAAATTGCTCCTGGTAATTGTGTATGAAGGACGTGTGAGTGTTCGTCTCCTCCCACACGTGACTGTTACGAGTTGTCAATACACTTTCTCTTGTGAATTGCGCTTTGTCGGTACACAACATGACACTTGGAAAATGTGGCTCTACTGCACGTTGTTTTAAAAACCACTGCTCAAACTTTAAACGTTGTGGGTAGTCTTCAACCTTCAAATGGTGCACTTTGTGTTGGCGATATGGATGGAGCAGCTGTTCATGCACATCTCTCCACACATTCATGTGTCCAATGTGAATTGCATGCACCACTTTACGGTTGCTGGTAGATGGTAACGCATGGAACCTCCACAGCACCTCCTCCTCAAAGTGAGGTGTTCGTACTGACCTTGAATGGCCAGCATTAGGCCTGTGCACGTGTAACATGTACATTATTGGGACATTTATGCTCTGTTTCACAGTATACAATGATCGTTGTGACGTCACGTAAACACACTGTGTGACTCTTTTACTCACCATAAATGTCCCCTGTTCCCGAAGCCTCATATCAATGGCTGTGAATGTTGAATGATGTGGCATACATCTGTTTGGATACCTTTCCCTGTACATGCATGCTGCAGGTCTACTGTTGCACTGTGCAGCCGCATACACTAGGTGAATGTTGGCCATTTCAGTCCATGCAAATTTATCAATTTTGCAATATTCCAACTAAGCCTTTGTTCCACTCTGCTAAACACTAGTACAATGGTTTCAGCTGAGTAAACGACTGAACATATCACAGGACACATAGGCCAAAGACCCTCCACTTGGCGATGATGTGTGTTATGTGGTGGCCTGCATGGTAAGCCGTGGCAATTAATCCTCCATGTAACTGTATGATGCCATCCCTCACGCAACTGTGTTGTAATACCTGCATACAAATAAAGTTTACCTGCACCAGTCTCGTGCAAGAGTTGGCCAATGTAACCATTACACAAAGTCGATTTACAACGTACACCTCATCCATGATCACAACACACACAAGTCGATTCTTACACAGAAGAGCCATTTGGTAACTGTGGTATGGACATTTATGTTGTCATACAATCATCTATTAGTACTGTAAACGCTATATTATTGCATGCATTAGGGTGGTGTCCTCTGTTATTTTAATACACATGCTTGATACGCCACAATTCATTCTGCACTCTCGAGTCTCTCACCATGGAAGTGGCACACAGACAAATGTAGTGTAATTAGCTATTGTTTCAATTTATTGTATTTTACTGCATTTCTCAACGCGGCTGTTGTGTACCTCTCTCTGTTATCTTGTCCCTTTGATATTCACAACCATTCGTTATTGGGTGTTGTGCATATTGCCTGCATGCCATGTTTGAACGTATTGTTTTGAAATTTCAAACTCGAATTACTTGAACACAGTGGGGGTTAGGGTGGTTACTCATGGCAACCTTTTTCCTCAATTGGAACCTGCGTATTGATATTCCATTAATATGATCATATATATGCCTCTGCGTCGTGTCAAATGGCTTGCAATAAGAGTGGTGATCGTTGTTATTACCATGAATTAATTTGTTGACAACAACAGGTTTTGTGGTGTTTGTAGTTTGTAGATCATTTTACACCTACATTTTATCCAGAAGTGCAGTGTTCCATCTCACATATTTTCTCCGATATGCATCTGTAATAATCTGGTGTGTCAGGTCCAACTTCAAAGATGTGTACCGCTCTTGGGAATCGATTTAGACCATAGGTTATATATGTTTTTGATGTCTATTTTTGTGATTAACCTGCAGCCTAAGTTTGTTGGTTGAATTAGATACATCCTGTAAAGATGATAATGGTGCACCCTCATTTACAGAAATGGATAGCTTTGAAAACCTCAGTGGGTTATGAGCTAAACTTATCACCAATGTTTATGTTTCCCGTTACTCTTTACTATTCTTTACATGATCTGGGAGGCTCCAATATGATTTGTTAACCCTTCACCCTCTTGCAGACTGCTGAATGAATTCCAAGAATTGTGAACTCTCACCTACCGTGTAATGTTCAGGCTCACATATATCTGGCTTGTATTGAACCACAGTTTGATCATTTCATGTCAGGAGCAACCTGGTTGTTGGGCATAGGGATTAGTGGCATTCAAACAAATTTGGGGGTGTGCTTTTCTCTTAAGCATAATTAAGGTTACTTCTACTCAGGTTTTAAAAAAAAACTAGTTTTCTTATGGGAGAGTTTGGCATAGGGAAAATTTTCGCCACTAGGTGCGCAGTTTTTCAAAGAGGTCATTTATAATTAAAATTTTAAGCTACATAAATAATAGAAAAGAAAGATTTTACTTAGTTTCGAAGTTATGTTATATTTAATTTATGAATAATGAAATTATTTGGATTTTTTATGTAGGAAATAGAGAATACCCATTACCCATGTGTCACTAGCGCTTACCTAGTGGCAAAAAATTTTAGTTGCCAAACTAAAAGTATCGAGCTTCCCAACCTGATTAGAATAAATCTTAGTATAAGAGAACTTATTGCAGAATTAATTGAAAGTGTAGTTTAAATCTGAAAAATTGATTGTTCCATGCTGATTTATCTTTGGAAAACAGTAAACAAGGCCAACAGAAAAGCTTAATTAAATCAGGACATCCTGATAGTCATTAAAAACTTTCATATTATGGAACAGAAAAATTACTCTTGTACTGTTCCTTCTTGTTCTTATGCTCTAAAACTATGTCTGGTTATAGAAGTGTTGGCCTACCTCTTTAACCATGTCTAATTTTTGTTCAAACAGAATATGGCTTTTCTAACAACGGTTTGTCTGTCACACTTTCTTCCATTGTCAGTTTTAAGCATAAACAAAAAAATTAAGCTATCGTATATATTTTTTACAAACCAAACCCTTAAGTTTAGTTTACATTGATTTAAACTTGCTAGTGTTCAAAAACAATTAAAATGCATGTAGAACTAAACATGGTGTATGCCTTGGAAAAGGTATCTGTCAAAGAAACACTTCACCAACATGCCTCCTTACCACCACTTGTAGGCAGTGGCAATCTATGGAACAACAGCTTGCAGTGCATCTCATACAGCCACACTGGCTGATAGGCTTCCCCTCTTGTCTTATCGGCTGTGCACGCAGTGTTTCAGTGTTTGCAGTGTTCCAGTGTTCGTTCCTTCCCCTGCATCATCATTCTAATATACTAACAGTGGGCAGCTGTTTGGCAGATTGCCCTAGCACTATCTCTCTTACACTCTCTTCTTTTAGCTTGCTTGATACTTCTTTCTACTACAGATAGTCATGCAGGTATCCAGAAAACTATCAGAATGCACTGCTGTTTTTTACCCAATGTTGAAGATTTCTAGAATATTGGAAGTCAACTTATATATATATATATTTTTTTTTTTTTTTAAGTTTTCTTTTCACAGGACGTGCACCCCACACCTAGCACACTTTGAATGTACACCTCAGGTAGGGGTAGTATATGGTTATCTAGGGTGGCTAGGGCTATCCCAGAGTAAAGCACTAAATTTCCTGTCATAGGGGGTGATGCAGTTAAGGTTTGCATTGTCTTGGGATATAGCACACCAACTAGTAACCAACTGCATATTCTGGGCCACTAATATACTACTGAACTTTACATGACACTACATGCAGGTGTGTAATGGGAAATTCCAGTAATTAGTTTATCTAATCTCAGGAAGGGCCCAGTAGGCTTCCATACAATCAACAGCAAAGCATGTTTTGCGAAATTCTCAGAGAGAGTGCTTCAGTACAGGCTTGTAGTACAGAAGCACAGGTTATGAGAGATTAATTATTAAGAATAAGGCCTTTCCCGAAAAATAGGAAAATAATACTTGCAATTGGTTTATATGGTCATCATTAATCACACTTGATAGAAATTGCATTGGGGTTTCATGTAATTTGCAGTATATACTATACCACAAAATGTGATTGTGAGGCGGGTTGTGAAGATCGGGGTATTTTTAAGGATAAAACACTTAAAAGTTACATCAAATATATTTTTATCGGGTCACTGAATTGTGTTAAATGCGAGAACACCTTTGGAAAGCAAACCTTAATTTACAATACATTATTCACAGGGATGTTTTTGCTGATGTGCGAAGGTTATACAGGTATAAACCACGGTAATCCAAAATTGTCAGAATAATATTTAATTCTATTGAATTTCTCAAGGCTTACCTCCTTGATATTCAATAGTGGATTATACTACATAACATATAAGTAGTAAAAAAAATATGCTTATAGTATATTATAAGAAAATACGTTTCCAGGTGTTTTTTATAAGCAGTTTATGTGTAGCGCCATGATACATTTGTTGAACAACAATGCACAGAAATAGGAAGCAAATGTGCATCAATTTTGGTCTTCCAGTGTAATTTTTACCTATTTCACTTCACGGTTGTAAGCTGGTAGTGTGTGGAACAGGAAGTGCAGTGTACTGTATGAATTTGACCGTGTATCGTCGTTGGTGTGAAGGCTTGTGATTTATGAGTGCTATTACGCATGTTTCGTTCTGATTATTTCCGTTTGACATGTTAAATTTAACAATTGTGCAGAAATAAAAGTGTTTTTTCTTTGCAATTATTTCAATTTGAAGTGTTAAATTTAATTATTGTGCAGAAATACGAGTGTTGGTGTGGACTTAGACACATTAGAATATGAGGTAAACGGGTTTTATATATATAAATATTTATATATATGAATTATCAGCAATACCTCATCAGGTAGCAGCATTTGCTGCTTACAAGGGTAACGTAATTTATAGTAGGTTTTTGGTGTGGAAAGTGTTAGATTGTAGTGAATTGTACTGTGTACTATTGCATGTTACTGTAGGAATTCAAGTGCTTACGTACTGCTTCTACCTAGCCATGTCAAATGCAGAAGACCTAACCAAATTAAACCTAACTTAATGATAGGTGAATCACAGGGAGTGGATGAACTGATGCACTCTTCCTTATTACACTTTTTCGAACACACCATCACGTATTGGCACACACTTCCCATGTAATCACCTATCACGAAATTAGGTTAGGTCTTCTTGCATGTTACGTGTTTAAGTAACGCAATTGACATATAATTTACAAAGATTTCCCATATCTTCATAGCCATCCCCGCTATCGCATTTGGTAGTATATACTGTGAATATAGTTATGCCCCAAGTATATTAGTGTTCTCTGGTATTAGTAATGTCAAAATATACTTTTTTTTTCCTCGAACGGCTGTTTTTCTTAATAATTACCTGAGAGACTTTTGGGGAAGGAAGGCTGGATTGTGGAGTGCTAGTAAGAGTAGTTAGAGCTGATAACATTGTGCACTTGTTACACATCCCATAGTCGAGTCACCTGTGACAGTAAACCCTGGAGCATTTGAATACCAGAGCCATCTCTCCATCCTTGTGTTCTGGGCAGTGTAAGCTTGGGCCAGAGTGGCAGTTCAGGGCACTATGTAATAAAGGAGTGGAGTGGAGAGATTTCGGCTACTCTTAACATCAAGGTCTTGAGAACCAATGAGGTTGAAGTGAGGTGAGTATGGAGTAGCAAGGGGGGGGGGGGGGACGGTAGATCCCAGAGAAATCCGCCAACCAGTGGCATCGTCCGGCACAATTCCCACATATGAAAATACAGGAGCGGTTCTCCCAGGAATAAAAAAATTCCAAATCTCCTGCATTCTATGGTCTTCCAAAACTCCACAAGCCTAATGTTCCTCTTTGACCTATACTTAGTGCTGTTGGCTCACCGACTCATCTACTGGCTAAATACCTCAACAAAATCCTGCAACCAGCCTTACCTACTCCAGTCTCGCTCATACAGAACTCTGCCCAGTTTGTGGAAATTTTGGAAAATATTTCACTACAACCTGAAGACATCCTGGTCAGTTTTGATGTCGTGTCTCTTTTCACAAGAGTACCAGTCCTAGAGGCTGATGGCAGCCTCAGTGAAGAACTTGTGAAGCACTGTGTCAACTCAACTTTCTTTTCATACCAGGGGAATATATACATACACTAGCTGACCCGGCAAACGTTGTTTTGCCATAAAAAGTATTTCTAGTGATTACAGTATTAGAAAAAAATAACTATAACTTATTGTAAGTGTGTGAGGATGTGGTATATAAGTGGAAGAGGCATGGAGCTCTGTGGACGATGACGGAATATAAAATTAGATAATTTAATAAATATTAATAAAATGGAAATACAAACAATTACAGCTTTGCGATCAATAATAAAGTTAATTAAGAAGTACACTTAATTATTGAAAATATAATTGTAAACACGTCACTACTACGATCTGAGCACAAATGAATAAGAGAAAGGTTATTGTGTGAGAGAAAGTGGAGACCGGCTACTCCGTGCTGTGTCACTGGGAGACACCTGGTGGGAATAAATTGTAACCTAGATCGATAAATGATCGATGATAATTGATCAGTTATCGACCTAGGGTAAAATTTATTAAATTACTAATATCGCTATAAAAAAATAAGGGTTGGTGGTAGAAGGGTGAAAATTTAGAAGGTTATGTATTTTTTGATGCCACATCATAAAAAAATAAAAAATAAAAATTTTGTTCAAACAATAAAAAAAAATTGTTTGGGGGTGGCCACCCTTATTACTTAGGGGTGTAAAAAATAGATATAAATCGATTCTCAGACCTACCGAGTATACATAAAAAATTTCATAAAAATCGGTCCAGCCGTTTCGGAGGGAATCAGTGACTAACACTGTGACGGGAGAATTTTATATATTAGATAATGAGGGCACTGCCATGGGCTCACCACTTTCTCTTTTACTGGCCAATCTCCTCATGTCAAACTTTGACGAGAGAACTATTCACTCCACCACCTACCAACTAAAATATTAGTTTAGATATGTTGATGACACATTCGTGGTGTGGAGTTATGGAGAAGAGAGACTACGATAATTCCTAGAACATCTGAACAGCATCCATCCCAAAATACAGTTCACTATTGAAATGGAAAAAGATGGCCAACCTCCATTTTTAGATGTTATGGTAAACAGGACACAGAACCTCACCTTGGACCACACAGTTTACAGGAAGCCTACCCATACTGACACAATATTTACAAGAAAACTCTCTCCACCCGCCATCACAGAAGAGGACAGTAATTTCCACATTGGTCAACAGAGCGAAAAGTATACGTGAAGAATATCATCTTGAGGCAGAAATGAAACATCTCACCACAGCTGTAGAAGCTAATGATTACTCAAGACATGAGATACAGCAGAGCATCAAGAAGCACCCCAGAATAAAGGAAAAAGAACACTTACAACACATTGTTCTACTTCCCTATGTAAAAGGAACGACCAACCGATTGGCATGCTTTCTAAGGAAGAAAGACACACACACCACCATGAAACCTATTAACAAATTTGATAACATCCTGGGATCAGTGAAAGACAAAAAACCAGCCGAAGAACTGGCTGGAGTTTACAAAGTACCTGGCTCATGCGGGAAAGTGTGCGTAGGCCAAACTGGCAGGAAAATAGCAACCAGAACAACAGAACACATCAGAGTCTACAAGTATAAAAACCAGCAGTCAGCTATTGCAGAACACTCCATGAAAACCAAAACATAGTATTGATTTTGACAAGCACAGCACAATAGTCAACATATGAACTTATGGACCAAGAACCATTTGAGAATCAATAGAAATATTAAAACATCTGAATAACATCAACACAGAAGGATACAAGTTAATCAAAATATGGGCACATCTCTTCATAGATGACCTAAAATCATGTGATGCAAGAGCAGAGACCACAGACTTACCAGGATTAGCCGACCACCTCAAACCAATCAGGATGAAGACAGATTGCAATTGGCCAGGGAGTCCAGCCAACCAGGACAGAGACCACATCCTCACAAGGATTGGCTAACCACCTCAGCTAATCAGGAGGATAACCTGTGATTGGCCTAAGGGCCCAGCCAATCAGGAAACAGCCCTCCAGAGGGCAGTCTATATAAGGGCCTCTTCCTTCAACTGTCCTTAATTGGTCAGGTATTGTTCCCTGATGATGGCAGCAGCAGCAACGACTGCCGAAATGTTGGAGAAGAAATCCTTGACATGGCTCAAACCCAGAAGCCTAGAAATTGACGACAACTGCCGCGAAAGCCTGCAAACTATTTTTTTTATCACAAACTGATTCTCATAGCAGCAAAGAAAGAGTGAAAGGTCCACCCTTAAGAGTGGCAGACGACTACAAGTCAAGCCATGACGGATAAAACTGTGGCCTACCTTCACTAAAAGTCATGTATAGGCTGTTCATGGTAAAGTGAGCACTTTTGAGGCCGTAGTTACTTTTTCTTTCACCCATTTTATATTGTTCAACCACCTTTTTAAATAAATATTGCAGTGTAAGTAATAAACACTGTGTGTGTATTCCACCGCACTCAAAAGTTAATGTCTAAGGTTAAAACAAAATATATTTATTGATTATTATTCCAAATGAGAGGGCTTTTAAAAGTGCTCACTTTACAGTGAATATCCTATATAAGTATGGTATGTTATAGTATTATCAGTAACTTCGATGTGGCTACACAAGCGTGTTGATGGCATTAAAATTACTTTCATGAAAATTATTCAGTGCCTTAGTAATTTAATTTACATTTATGAAATGGTTTAAGCTATTAAGGAATTTTAACCAAACGTTCTTTGTAAAGCTTGTTTACCTTTTTCTTCCCAAGGTAATTCTACCATAAAATAATTTTATGGTCCCATACTAGCTCTAGACAATTTTGGTAAACCAGTCTCAAAGTGGCACAAGGTTAAAGATTCCCTCTCTGTAGAAAGCAGAAGTTCAGTCTTATCTTGAACAGCATCCTGAACACTTGCATCATCCCAAAATGACATTCCACTTGGATGCGTTTTTTATGGTCCAAACAAATGTAAATTTGATGGGGAAAGCAGTGAAACACCTTTGAGTTCATTATCTAGACTCTCTGTGAATTATGATCCTTAAGGCTGTTGCCTGGTTTGAAAACAATGAGAATTTGGTGTCTGGAAATACATGTTAACGAAATTGAGTTTTTTTAAGCCGATTTTGTAGTTATAAACTCTAAACAAAAATCTAAGTGTGAGAAATTATACTCTCAAGCCGTGTATCAAGACAAATATAATTATTTGTTTTCCAGTAATGTTTTATTTAATTTTTAAGTTTTCTGACTTTTCCAAGAAACAGGCTATACATTAACGTTACAAATGGCTCTGATAGCAAAGAAGTACATATTTTTCTGCTCAAATAAGTTTCTTGTGGTATATATCAATCTTTAACAGAAACTGCAAAAAACCAAATTTCATTAACATGTATTTCCCTATACCAAATTCTTTCTGCTTTCAAACCAGGCAACAGCTTTTAATCACCCTTAATATTGCACAGAACGTGTCAGCGGTGATTGTTCCCCACACAGCAAAAACTCAGGTGAAGCAGACCTTGTGATTCCCAGAACACAGTGGCCAAGACCTGGCTGACTGAGGGCACTTGCTGCTTTGGTTTTTTTTCTCGGTGGTGATGTCATTTACGTCCATTCCATTGAACGCAGTTTGGTTTCAGGCATGTAATGGTACACTCATATCTCACTATCTATTACAGTGGTTTGTAAGCAGAAATTTTTTTCTTCATTACAGTGCTGCAGATGTGTTAACAAAGTGAAAAAAATTACCATTTCTATGCTGTTAAACGTTTTCACACAGATGTGTGCACACTTTGCGATATTGGAGCTCATCATGAACAATGATATGGGTGTGCCATATGAAAGTGTCTATTGTTGATCCTCATGAACCAGTTTGTCAGTTTTAGCTATATATTGATCGCACTGGTTGCAATAACTAGTCTGCTGTTGCAATGCCCATCATTAACATGTGTTCTTCTGCGGGCAAACATGCTGCACCAGTCTCTGATGTATTGCTGGCTCAACGTAAACCTCTACCGTTTGCCTATGGATTTAGATGGGAGACGTATGTATGGTTTTGTGAATGTGACATTGTTTCACGAAGTGAAAATAAAAAATGTTCTTAAAACTAGAAGAAGAAAAAAATTTTTTATAGAATATTAGCTCCAGCAAATGTTTAACAAAAATCTTCACATTTTATCACGTTTTTCATTATGTATATTCAAACGCATACTGGTACGCCATCAACCAATTTCAATTTAAAATATATCAAACTTGTATAGTATCATCAATGCTTGTATAGTGTAAAAAAATTTTAAATATGAAAAATGTGACATTGGTGGATTGCTTTAGTAAGAAATAAAAGCTGTAATAATATCCGTGAAGAACTTAACCAATAGATTCCGCCAACATTTCAAATTTAGTTTTAGTAATTTTTTTTATAGTGCACAAATGTATGGTTTTATTTTTAACTCAANTTATAGTGCACAAATGTATTGTTTTATTTTTAACTCAATTTTGTTTTAAAAATTTTAGATTTTGGTATTACTCTCTTTATTCTTGTGTATGCTCTTTAAAATTAACAAAAATGCATATTTAAATACACATTCNTATAGTGCACAAATGTATGGTTTTATTTTTAACTCAATTTTGTTTTAAAAATTTAAGATTTTGGTATTACTCTCTTTATTCTTGTGTATGCTCTTTAAAATTAACAAAAATGCATATTTAAATACACATTCATGTGAAATTTATCATACGTAGCATTTACGTAGGTAACTACGTAATCAAGAATAACAATTTTACTGAAAATAAAATAACATTTTAGATATTAAAATATTTTCTGGTACAAACATTGAAGTTTCTAGTCAGTGTGTACTTCCTTGGGTCAGTATCTTACAAAATTATGTACTGTATTGGGAATATAATTTGTTGAATTAAATAATTAAATTCTTTTTAATAAAATGAAGTATTTTTGCTAATTTAGTTTTATTTAGTGTGTTAACTTAATTTTCTGTGTTATTCATAATATTAACATGCATTTTGGTGATATAATTTTATTATATCGTTATTCACCAGCTAATCTTTTTTCTAATGATAATGCACACAAAGTGGATACAAAAACAATAATTTTTATTGTTATTGCACTAATCAACATTTGATAAGCAGTTAAATATTCATTAAGCTGGCCTTTTTTTGTTTAAACTTTTAGCAACTTGTTTTCTTAGTGAAAATGAAATCTCTGATTTTTCATTATCATTTTGGTATGCTGAACATGTTTATCTCTTGAAAATTTAATCACAGAGTAAATTTATGCTTGAAACCATGTTGAAAGTTGTTCACCATCAGACCTGGGTTGTACTGTTGAAATGTGCTGCATCATGAGCTGTTTGTACATGCTTGAAAAGTTCAATTCCCATAGCATGCAGAGAACTATTACCATAAAAACCTTACATATTGGTATTCTGTGGGAATATAATTTTTTATTCACCCTCATGTTTAGTTTAGTTGAAATTTTGTAAGCATATATCGTGTGTGGCAGCATAATGTTTTACAAATGGTAAACCATGTTCATAAAATGTGTAAACATCTTTGCATTTTTTTTTCTTAATAGCTTTTGAAATGTGATAATTTTCCACTGCTTACTCACAAATACTTTTGATCAGAAAATTAATAAATCAAGGTCATGTTTGAAATTATGTTTTGAATTTTATTATTTGTGTATAACTGCAATTTGGATATAATTATCTCGTAAAGAGTATCAACTACTGAGTAGACAACCAATAGTACATGTGGAACCAAGATATTGCCAGTTAAAATCCTGTGGGGCGTCAGTTAGTTACTCTTTCTTGATGGCTCTTCAAGGTACTAATTTATGGAAATTAAAAGAAACACAGATACCATAACTTAGCAGTGCAGCCTTTGAAGGCAGATTACGAAAACTGATAATTGTGTAGAGCACAGAATAAGCTTCTAAGTGCATTATATATGCCTAGAGAACTATTGATGTAGTAATTTGTGTTTGTTACAGGACCTATTGCATCTATATTCTGGCTGGACAAAGAACTGGGTAGCGACATATTTCTGGACGGTATGTACAGGTGGCGTAATTTTTCATTCAGTTTTTAAAGTACAAGTACTGTAATGTTTAGGTAATGTAATCTCTTTAAAATGTTTTGTAAATCTCTTGAACAACTTTTAAGGGGGGCAATATTTTATAGTGTTTATAGCTATATAGCTTGAAACCACAGTTGTCAAAAATGTGTCTTATGTCTGTTATTGTAAACTATGCTGCCAAAAATTTAAAAACAGCTAAATCAACTGATATTATTGTAATTATGAATATTCACTTTTTATTTGTCTGCCATATTGTATATGAAATGTGTTTATGACCACATATTCACAGACAAGTTCTCAGAAATGTGTTTTCATAGAAATTTTGTTTCAAAATAAAATATATTTTATTGGCATGTATCACATGGGCAGTGTGTAACACAAGTACTACGTACTGTATTTTTATTACTTATGTATATTGAAGAGGATAGACAGGAGCACAAGTATTCGCAGGTAAGTTCTTGTACATTAATTCTCACAGAGTGACAGTACACATTATTTTACCTGGACGTACAGTCGCTAGCATTGTTTGAACCAACATAATCAGGCTGCAGGTGCTACTTAAACTTTATGCTTTGGGAGGTAGTGGGTTGTTAAGGCCTATCTGATGCTGATAGCACACTACTTGCCATTATTTAATGTATTTGTACCAGACAGAATAAATTCTGAAACTTCCATGCAAATTTTTTCAGCTTTAAAAAAAACTTAAACTTTGTCATTAATTCGTAAAGCAATGTGTAATCTATAAGGTTTGGGGATCAGGCAAGTGTGGTTTCCTGTAGTTGCAAATATGTGATTATTTATCAGTAGGAGTGTTCTAAGAACTTTTATTCTGAACCAAAAAGTTGGTACAGTGAAGCACATTGTTTACATAACCGCATGGAGGCCTACTTTGTACCATGAATCACATCTTGAAGCAAGAAGGAAACTGATATAATATTTTTGATGTTAAAATATATTTTGCAGTGATAAAAATCCCAATTTTCAAAACCTATTTTATATAAAATAAAGAACTTGGATTTATTACATTTTGTATTCAGCACATCTAATATGGTTTACTTCATTGGCCAATTCAGAGTGAATGCCTTATATCATGAGATTGGTCCAAGTGAAAGAAACTACTATAGTAAAATATTTTGGTAGTGAAATATTTTGTTCCATTTAATATACAGATAATAAACACAATAACATGAATATAAAGAAATTGCAGTTTTTCAATTAAAAATACCAGATTTACCTGTTGAACATGCATATTTCATCAACAGCCAGTTTCCCACTTTATTGTAATGTTTCAACAGTGGTTGCAAGTGGTTGGACTGTATTTTGGTCTTCAATATAACACAATTCAAGCAGTTGTTTCAAATGTATTGGTGTCTCATAGATATCCTAAAAAAAAGTGTAGTCAAATCTCAAAATTATAACCTTGAGCAGTTCCCAGGAAAGTTTCTGTTACTTTAAAGGAGTCGTTATTCGATTTTGGTCTGATTCTGACTCACCCTCACCCCCTATACACAAATATTGCATTAAAATTTTACTTAATGTAATTTTTGCACTGTTTTAGTAGCATAAATACTAGGGATGGGTCGGTTAGGTTCTTCGGTTCCAATTTATACCGGTTCTTGACGTTTGACTCGGAACCGGTTTTAGGTTAACAACTACTACTTGGTTCTCGTTTCTAAAATGCAATAAATTTACTGCAAAACTCTGTCCTTAACAAAATAACTACCTCCTGTATAGCGCTCCCTTTACCCCAAAAATAAAGGAAAAAATTTCTGGGGTCCACGCCATACATGAAAAACAAATTAAGGAGTGGTAGTTGTAAACTGTTTGGTGATCACGCCTCTCTCTTCTCTGTCTTTATCACTCAGGCCGCCCCTGTAAGCAACATTGCTAGCCGATCGATACTTTTCTCCACGCCTTTTTTGCTTCCGTGTAAGGCAGAGAATAGACTAGTCAAGGGGGCTGGAGAAGAGAAGAAGTGACTCGGAACCGGAACCNGTACCGGAACCGGAACCAATATTTTTTGTTATTTGGCCCATCCCTAATTAATACACATTATATCTGTTAAATACAGTAAGATGGTTCCCATGAATTGACTCTTAAGACCTACGTGCTTGTAAGCTCACATTTGACTTAATTTTGATTGACTGACCCCAAAAAGTAAAAAATTGTACCCATGTTAGTTGTTTATAGAGTGAAAATAAAATGTTTTAAAAAATATTAATTATTTGAATATTTTTAAGTCTTCCAGGAAAAATTATACCCTAGACAGACATATAGGTCCTCCCCTTGCCAAAAAAAGCCTAAACTTAGTGCTCCGAGCAGCTTTTAACGAGCGCGAGCTACATTTTCAATGGTCTCCTGCAGGAAAATCATTTGATTTATTATTGAATTGCACTATTATAACCGATACTTTACCTAGTCCTTTACAGGCTTTATACACACAACATAAAGGATGGTAAAAGGAAGATGTCCTAATGCAGTTGTAATTAGCATGGCTCCCTTCGCTGTCGCTCTGAAGAAGCGATGTACCAGTACTACAATGGAATCAAACAATCTTGTTAAGTGAATGGTTAGCTTGTTCTCCCCACTGCGAGAGAGAGAATTACACACCCACTCTTTTGGTCCGATCAATACAGTTGATACTTCTGTTTTGCCTTGCCACGCCTAACTTTTCATTCTCCGCATGTACAGAGAAATTACACCTAATAACAGCAGAGCGTGAACTGCATGCCTTGTAAATATGCTTGCTTCTGGTGTTCTCAAAATATTTTACCAGCAGTTATTATTATTTTAGTAATTGTTTTCATCAAGTATAGTTGACTGTAGGTGCCTTTTCAGTGTTTCTTTAGTGAAACGTAATATTGGTATGTGTCAACCATATCATAAAATACTGTAGCTTGATCCACCATTTTGGGTAACTATTTGGAAGCACCGAAAAGTTTATGTTGGTTTGTTTCAGGGAACTTCTCAAAAATAGTTTACAGATTCTGTATTTTTTAACTGAAGCAATCAGTGAATGGTATAGCTCGAAAATTTGAATTAAATTTGCAATATTGCTTTAAAAATGCATTCAATGATACTGTAAAATAAATACTGGTCATTTACATTGTGATTCGGTTTTCAACACAAAAAATCTATGGCTTTCGATTGCTGTAATTAACATTTCAAACAATTGTACCTACATCTGCCATTCTGTATTTGTTTTAACAATTTGTGGCCTCTTGTCTAACGAAGAATTTTCCCCAAAAAACCAGGGGTGGATTAGAATCAATGGCGTCTTAAATTTAAGTAAATACGGTACATGTGCCTTGTCTCTGGTGCTTTAGCGCTTCTAATGCGGGGAAGTTAACAACCAGAAGCTTCAGAAACAAACATCTCACTGTAGGCATCCTTACTATATAAAATACGTTATACTTATAAACAAACATCATCACAGTCGATACAAGCACTTGGGGTAGAAATTAATATTTATGATTGGGTGGATAAAGACATTATTCCTTAGTCTGCGGTACTGATATTGGCATGGAAAGAATAGGTTTACTTTAATGGGCCTAATGTTTCCCATGGACAGCATGCAATTGGACACATTTATCCTAGTTGTAGATCTGTTGACCAGGTACCCTTTACTAGGTTACACATGATTTGGTCTTGCTATTAATGGATATCAAAGTCATGTTGGGTACGTAGCACATGGTCACATACACTGGCCCTAAGTGATCCATCCAGATCACTGTGTTTATGGGAGTTGTCTCTGCTTCTGCCATCCTAGTATTTCAGAGGCTTTTCTGAATAATAGACTAAACAATTTGAGTGTCCAACGGCTGGTATCAGGCATGTTGCCTGGTAGCAGAAACATGTCATGACACTAATTTATGTACATTTACAACTTGCAGGCCATTCAAAGGAAAACATTCCTATTTTGACTGGACTGTGAAACTCCGTTCCTTAGTTCAAAGCTAATATCTTGCAATCTGCTGTTTACATAAGCTGCCTATTGGTAAGCTGAAAGAGGAACACAGTTACACTAGCAAAAAGACAGTTCATCTGAAGGCTGGGTTTCCTAAACATAACATGTAATGTAGGCACAGGCCTTGTGCAAATCTAGGTGAGGTCTCTTTCCTGGTTTTTATTGAACACATACACTCTTCATCATGTGTACCAGCATTGGGCTGTTGTGGCCCTAGGACGCCTGATCCTCCTGTATAGAACTAAATGGAGACATTATTCACATTTATGGTTGGCGTCCGGTTGGAGCTCCTGTTATGGCTCTCTCAGTAGATGACTTGAGGGAGACAGACTTGCCCCATGCCACACAGTCTGTCACTGTGTCAGTCGGTTTGGCCACCAAACTGATGTGGTCTGCACCATGGAACATTTCGGTACAGGCTAGGCTGGGCCGAGCTTAATCTCAATCTCGGCAACTCCGCCAAAGCTAGGTACACCTGGCTTCAGGCTCCATCTGCTGCATACAGGGAGCCTCGCCCTGATTAGATTCTGGACAGCATGTAGTTGTTGAGGCCCCTCGGCCATCTCCAAAATGCTGTGGGCTCTTGTCATCAGGTCGGCTGCTGACACTCAGTACATCCTATCATTCTCCACATTTGCTCGGCACAGCTCGACTGGATTCAGTCACAGTGATTGTCTTAGGTGTCTGCTTGTACTTCTCTCCCTCAGCTCTTACTCTCTCATTCTCCCTCATTACTCACCTGCTCTCCCATTCTCTTTCACTCGTCTTCTTTCTCGCTCTCATCGCTCATTCTCGATCACTATCTTGCCTGCTTCTTCGTTCTTTCTCGCTCTCTGTTAAGTACCGTATAATCCTGTGGCTTTTGAGGCCCCTGACACTGGTAGGGTCTGGCATTCATTACTGAGCATTCGTGGTTTATAAGCTGAAGTCAAGCTGTATTGAGGCAATGGCACCAGTGTTAGTAAAGCCTTGTCTAATGCCATTGCATTAATTTCTTCTGGGTCATTTGGGGATTAGGATGGGCTCTCTGAAACTGGCTGAGGGCGCCAGTTTTTCCACGTTTGAGGCTGGTTGGCATTTGGGCTCCTCTTGTTCAGGGTGTGGCGTCAACCACCTACTGTCCCTCAGTAGGCGTGCTGGATTCAGTTCTGGTCAACTACTGGGAGCACTTGCACATAGGGGTCTTGGTGGCAGATCCTGGGACGATCTGATGGGCCAACTTCTCTGCGCTTTAGTAGTACTTCCTTTTCCTGTGTGAGCGGATGTGTGGTGGATCCGTTCCCCAGTTCGTTCACTCATGAGTTTGTCATTTGGATACTAGTCTTTGGTGCCAAACTCCCAATCACTTTGGTATAGGTTGAATCTGGTTTCAGGGCACCTTCCAAATCCCAACCATTTCAACCTCAGCCCAGTAGGTATTCCTTCGGTGTTTGAGTGCTATGTATGAATCCTCCAACTTCGGCGCAAACTTGGTGCAGAATCTGTCTCTATTCGTACTAGTTCCATATCAACCCTTTACTACCACCTAGTATAGGGTGTGGTTTGGTGGCTTCAGGCCTGGGATACTTGCACTCAATGTATTTCTACTGATTCCTCCAATCTGTCCCTGTTCTTCGGATTGCCACATGATCAGATGCACAGGTTGTTCTTAAACTCCTGATTACTGTGCTCTGTTGGATTAGCCTGGAAGTGGTAGGCAGGAGTTGTTCAACTTCCTTCTCGCCATTTATTGCAAGCCTTTATCCACATAGCTCCAGTAAACTGGACTCCATTGTCTGTATAAACGCATTTCCGGTATCCTCAGTTGGGACACATGTCTCGCTCTATTTCCTAGATAATTGTGGATGCTTCTTGGTTAGGTATCGGAAATGCTTCCACCCACTGTTTGAATTGGTTGGTTACCATGGACTGGTACTGTTTCCTGGTGGGTTTTTTTTTGTATGGCCCCTTAATGTCTGCAGCTGTGTGCATCCAGTCAGTTTTGGGCCATCTCTAAGTTTAGTACATTTTTGGCATTGGGTACACTTTATTCTCGCAGCAAGTTTAGTATTGTGCCATGTGTACTTGTGAATGTCCCATGTGATTCCTTAGCTCATGTATCTGTTGGCCAGAACTGTTAGGGATTCCTGGATGTCCTGCATGGGGGTTGTCATGGTGATACTCGTAAATGCTCATTGTGCATCTCATAAGGTACACAGATATTTCACTGCTCAGTTTGGAGATGTGGGCTAGTCAAAATTATTCTCTCCCTTGTATGATATCAGTCGGGGTGCTTGCATTAACTATGGTAGCTCAAGTTCTATTATTGCTGTTGGTCTCGGAGCAAGTAGGTTTTTCATAAACTGAACCATCTGTAGGTCAATGGTATCAGATGGTAGGAATTTTGGGTGTGGGGGAGGCAGCATTCTTTCCAGTCAGTTTCTCGTACTTCTGTATCTTCTTGAGGTTATTGAAAGAGCTTCTGGCAGTTCATTGATTTTTCAGGGACAACATTATATGGTAAACGAGAATCACCTCAGAAGCAGAGTCCACCTTAACAGCTTCACTTTCTCATTGCTCGTGGTTGTGAGCCATGTGAGTGCCTCGAGATATATGGTTGGTGTTCAAGATAGTACTGGTATGTTAGAATGACTCATATAATGGCAAGGCATTCTTGCTCATTTATATGGAACCTCTGCTCAGTTTTGTTCAGCTTGGTGCCGGCAAAGGCAATTTGCCGTGGTGTGATCGATATTCCTGGTAGAGCACTGCCCCCCATGCCTGTGTCACAAGTATCAGTCTGCAATATTAGCTCTCCCTCTTCTGTGAGCATTGG
Organism: Clitarchus hookeri; assembly: GCA_002778355.1. Classification (NCBI taxonomy): domain Eukaryota; kingdom Metazoa; phylum Arthropoda; class Insecta; order Phasmatodea; family Phasmatidae; genus Clitarchus; species Clitarchus hookeri. The sequence continues at coordinate 254,155 of NQII01003088.1, read as the reverse complement.
GCGGTAGAGCATGAGTAACTCTAGGTATCTTGCTTTCAGTTGTAGGAAGGCAGTTTCATATCTGTCCGTCCACTTCCACCAGGAGGGTTTTGGGAGTAATTGGTTTAAGGGGTATCATAAGGCTGGCAACATCTTCAATGAACTCACAGAGTCAATTACATAACCTTAAAAACAGCTTAAGTTGTCTCCTGTCGTTCAGGGTTTCAGCATCAGTGATTTCACTTACATTTTCAGGTAAAGGTTAATTTCCTTCAGATTACTGTGTACTCAAGGTACTTCACCTTGGTTTTGCCAATTTGGCATTTCTCTTGCTGACGTGTAAGTCTATGCACCTCTAACTGTTCTAATACTTTCCGTAGATGAACCTGGGACCTGGTGTTCATTTTTTGTTCTGGAGTATATGATTACATTGTCCAAGTAAGCAAAATAAAACTTGCAGATGTAACCCATTATTTCTACTGCTGACATTAGGAGTTGAAAGGTAGCTGGTGCATTTTTCAGCTTGAGACTGTAATGCCATGCCATTGGGTGTAGTAAATGCTTTGTATTTCCATGAATTGTGGTGTACTGGTATTTGCCAATACCCATTCCGCATGTCCACAGTGGAGAATATGCAGGCGTACCCTTGTCTTGGAGAGTGTTGATTATATTTATCATAGGTAGAGCTATAAAGTGCTTGGGGTCATTCAAGACCTGATAGTTGACAGTATTGTAACTCTTCATCCGTTTTCAAAATGAGAATGATTCTAGATGGTAAGATGAGTCGCCAGCTCTACAATTCCCTGCACTTTCATTTCTGCCACCTCATCAAGGATAATTTTGCTTCAGTAGGCTGATGGATTTCCAGTGAAACAGTACATTCAGTCATATTTTGCGATGGTCCACAGTTCCCGAGAATATTGTCGTAGAATTGTTACTGTCTCAAAATCGAAACCAACCAATTTTGATCCCTACAAATATTTTCAAATGATGATTCAAGTGCATTTTTTACGTGAAGTTAATGGTAAATCATCTCTGGCATAAAACTAGCATGTTTTTAAACATTAATTTTGATTTTATTTAATAGATAGATAGATGTCTTTCGAATTAAATTATACCAGAGAAGCATATACTTAACCACCCCTTGTCACTAAAAATTTGAAAAAATTGAGTTGTGCAAAGTTTTACTGGGCCCATGTTCTGATCATCTCTGGCATAAAATCAAATTAAGTTAAAACAAAATTAAAAGAGATAATTCAATATGCAGATGTCTTTTGACCAAAATGATTCCCAATAACCTCCCTTGAAACAAATAAAAGTTTCTAACTCTGTGCACTGAAATTTAAAACATTGAAATTTTCTATGTTATGAATGGCCATCACTATTATTGATGTATAGAACATGCAGGCATTTATTTTCCACACCATGTCTTGTTTTGTTTCGCTTCGAAAATATGTAATTTTTTTGTATTGAATATTTTGTAAATAACTTCATGCATCATGTATGCGTAACATGCACGACGTACCTTATACATAATGACTGACCATATGGTATCTATGACCCTGTGGCTTGCAGTGAATTGTTTATGTATCACATTTTTAATGTTTATTTTTTTTTCTCATCTGTGAATTTGCTTGCACTGGTGTGTGCATTATAGCCATGTGTATATCTATGAACTATTTACATTTTGAATGATTGTGATCGATATGTTCTATAGTTAATAATAAACAAACTTTTCTTTGCAGCATGAAATGAAAGTGTTTATTATAAAATCATGAGGCAAGTCTGCAATTGCAATAAAATAATTATGTCACATGTTGCACAGACTGTATAACTTGGCAAGCAATGGTTGTGGTCTGGCCAGCCAAAATTTTTAAAGAATTGTGGCTAATTTTTTTTTACTTTTATATATTGTGGCTTACATGTTAATGGGTAGTGAAACAACCCGTACATTTTATGGCTGGATGCTAACAAAGGTATTTTTAACGAACATTAATTCTGATTTCTTGCATTTTGTCTATAACTATGACGTGTGACGGCTAGTGGCTAAGGAGCGCGTCTACATCTTGTACCAGGTCAGGTACATGGGCTTGGGTCAGACTGTAATGAGGTGGAGTCTGAAAAATTTGGCGCTTGCCCTTAACATTACCCTTGTATAGGGTAGGACGGGTAAGCCATCAGCTAGGCTCGCAATCTGTCACTACGAAGTAAGGCCTCTGGGTGGCTGGGGTAAGGGTAGCTGCTGGGGTAAGGGTAGCTGCTGGGGTAAGGGTAGCCTCACCCCGGGGCTGAAGAGTACTCATTTATGGCATTACTGAAGTTGGCCCATGTGTTGGGGCTACAGTAGGCAGGGGTGACTATGTATCTTCCCTCGGAGGATGTTGGTGCTGGTGGCCAGGGCAGGCACTGGCGGTCGTCCGGGTCTCGGGGTCTGGTTGTGAAGTACTGGTGGTTAGGACTGTTTTGACTCCCAATACCAGAGGCATGCCCAACCAGATGTAGGCGAAGATGGAATCTGCAGTTCTGGGAGTTTTAACAAGGTGGCCTAAGAGGTTGGCAAGGAGGGCTGCGTGGTGAGGCCTCAGCAGTTGACAGGCGGCTTGAGCTCATTCCTGGGGGGTAGCATAGCTGGAAGTCTGTGAAATTTGGGTTACTCAGAGACTGACTGTCCACAAGTAGCTGTCCTTATGTCGCTCCACTTGCTACCCTTTTTGCAGGTTAATGGCATGTACAGGAAGGTTCTACTGTTCACAGGCGCACTGGGGTGGCAGGCAACGGTTCCCTAGCTATTGTGTACCCAGAGGTGATTAGGCCTGGCGCTCCTTCTGGCAGGTCTATACGCAGTGGATGGAATTTGTTAACTGACTCAGGTGGCATAACCGCTTCGTCATGTGGTCTTACTAGTAGGGGGCTCTACCATACATGTGCACCAGGTACCTTCGTGTACCCTGACCACAAAATGGGCAGCCTAATAAAGTGTGGTGTTTTGGCAACGTATGTGCTGACTTTTAGGGGTCTGCCCCACTTCACTCTAGAGTCGGAAATCTATTTCAAAGCCGCGGTTCAGTGTTGCTCGCTTGCGGGATGACACGTACCAGGATCGATACTAAGTACAGTTCACTCTAGACAGATTACTCAGTGGTTAGACAGAAATACGTGTTTTATTACATCCAGAATAGAACACTGTGACCCGTACACTCTCCTGTGTCTTACCAATTCACTAGGTAACCTGGGGAAGAGAAGATAAGATGACAGGTGAAGAGGTCTGTCAGGATAGCAAGAGTAACAATTAGGTAGCTATGATAACAACTGAACCCTTACTGAGGTGTGGTTAGTCTTGAAGGGACTGGGGATAATGGTAAAGTAACTGCTGATGATGGCAATGTCAATAGGGGGGGNGGGGGGATAGGCATCGGGCGTTGTTCATTGGTGATCACTTGAGGGTTCCTTGTGAGTAGGACAGTGGGCAGAGAGTTTTAGCATAACTTATGCTGAAGCGAGCAGCTGAGAATTATGTGGCGTTTGTGGGGGTGCGCAGCATTATATATTTCTGGCCGGTGTGCTCTTCGGGTTTCGTCATCCATCGGGGACCTTTGGGGAGTGTGGCTCCTCCCTTCGTAGGTACTGCTGCCTTGCTGCGCTCTTTCAGGGATGGCGAGAGGGTGGGGTAGTTTTCCTCGTGTGCAGGTGGTATCCGCCGCCTGCTTAGGGGCAACTTACTTGTGTAGCTGGCTGGTATTCCTTCGAACGGGATTTGCTGAGTGAGGGCGACTGACTGTTACTTTAATGCCGGATTCAGCTCACCCGGTGTCTTATGTTTCCCGGGAAGGCAGTTAGATGGCCTAGGAAGCACCGGCCGGGCTACATGGTTCGTCTCGGGCACGTAGTATGCACATGATATGTAATTGGCAAAAAAATTTAATAGTCAAAATATGCATCATGCATCATGTACTTATTTTTTCTTAAATTTTTTAGAATTTTTTGATGGTTCCAGAGAACGTTATTGGAAAATTGCTGCTGTTGCAAAATCGGAGCTCTACTCGGTATGGGATGGTGGTCCTTAAGCCAAATCTCATGTGTTATATTTGTGGTCTGCTTAAGGCCACCAGTATATTCAAATACTGCTGTGTACATGTTGAATATATTCAATAGTGTGTCCAGCTGGTGGTTAACCTCTCCTTCATACATTTCTTGTTGTGCTTGTGGGGTAAGGCTGTCACATACCTTGTGCCGTAAATGTGTTGCGGCATGTTTGAAAAAAGTGTTTTTTGGCAAAACTATCAAATGTGATCCCAATATGTTTACCTACAAAAGAAGCACATTGCAGAAAATTATAAATGGTAATTTCAGGACAGTACTCACATTGGAAACATTATTTTCATGCCCTGCAACATAGCTAAAAATGACTTTTTTCAGACTGCTCTGTCTCAAAATACACGGACTTGGTACATGCAAAACTGGGATAGAGACATGCATTGGACTTTGCTACAGAGTCGCGTCCAATAAAATAATAGAGTCACTGCTTGAATTGCAGAAGTTCTAAGATTGCAACAAAAGTATTGTGCTCTATTTCAGTGGCTTGTCCGTAGACACAATACCACCTTATGTACACTAGTTGACATTGCTCATAGCGCTTCATACATTTTTTCCTCATTCACACATACGTACTCCTCACTAGACGACCGTCTTAAGCTGAGTTTCTCAAATTATGCCCATGCTGTTCTAGTCCCTCCATGTATAATCACCATTACCTGCAGTTGATTATTCATTTCTGATTGGTCAGACAGTATTGTCCCAGAATTACTTCCTCCCCAAGTTTGGGGACACAGAAAAATTTTATTTCTATCTCCTCCTTAGTGGTGTTGATGGTAAGGCTAATCTTGTATGGCTAATTGGGAATCCTTTTGTGTCACTTGGATTACCTGGAGGCTCTTCTGTACCTGACATCCCTGTTCAGAGTTTAGTAGCTGGTTCCTGATAAAGATTACTGTGGCGGCAGTGTCAAGCACAGTCTTAATGTGGTGGCACAGATTGTAGGCAAGGGATCACTCGCAGTCTGTAATGGTCCTATCCTTTTTATTTAGCCGGGCATGACGGACCACTCGTGGTCCCAACTGTGTCTTTCCCAGGGGACTTCATGGTGGCTGTAGAGCTCTGGTTTTTTGTTTCCTTTGATGGTTGCGCCTTGCTATTGGCTGGAGCAGCAGTATCTTGTTCTCGAGCAGCACTAATTGTGGCTTGTACAGTACTCGCCAACTAGCAAGTGATTTGGGTACACATGCGCAGTTCCATCGCTTCCTCCTCCTTTACCTTATAGTCAGAGACGGAATTGTCTGAGCATGGCGTGCTGTGTTCAAAGGTTGGTGCATGCATTTTACATATTTTATTCTTGTTTGTGTGTGCATTAAGTGCCACACTTTAATGATACTATGTTTTATTTCCTTTAATAATGTGTTTATAGTTCTTTTACTGTGGAAGAAGGGAAAGGCAGTCTCCAAAGCCAGACATGGGCAGCTTATGAGGGTGGCTTTGAGTACAGGTTTTGTGTATGCATATCTAAGTGCGGATAGACCTACATGCAGTGCACACATTTATAAATGATCACAATATACCAAGGATGTAAATTTTTTTAACCATAACAGATAGTATGTAATGGTATTTGAATTTGAGTTTGTGTTGAAACATCTTTGACAACATTTACATGGAAATTGAGTTAGTATATTTTTGACAGCTTCTAGCTGGAAACCAGCACCAGGTTAATAAAACAAACCAATTCATATCAAATTTGAAAAACAAGCAGTACTGCTGTAGATTAAGAAAAATTGCATGTTTTATATGTGTCTGTCACTAATTTTCAAAATTTTGGACATCTAGCTATCTTTAGCTTTAAATCTATATCGTCGAAACCACATAATAATTTCCAATTTGTCTTTATATGCTGGTAGTAGATATTACAACTGTCAACTGTATCTACACAGAAATTTTATGCTTAGCATGCTATATCGTTGAAACCATGTAATCGATTCCAACTGAACTTTGCATGCTGGCAGTAGATATTACAATTCTCAACCCTCAAATTTGTCTATGCAGAGCCTTATTGCACTGCTATTTTGAAAAATAAAGTTTTTATTTTATGTTTTGGGGAAACAATCAACCCATTTTTACAAAATTTGGCGAAGATGATGTACTGTTGTAGGCCATATTAATATATGTATTTTTAAGTTTGGCACACTAATTTTGAGACGAAACTATGTAATCTATTTAATTTTAACTTTATATATTGTCAGTATATAATGAGCGAATGTACTACTTACTACATTTGTTTTTGTCCTCTATTTATGAAGATCGCCACGTGAAAATTATGGAGATTTTATGCTATATCTCGAAGACTATTGAACCAATTCGTGCCAAATGTTACACTGAAATGTTTCAACTAATTTGTACCAAATGTTGCATACCATAAATGCTACAGATGGCAATGCCAACTATCATGATTTAAATGGGTCATATAACAATGTTCAAAATGGCGGCTCCATAAATAATTTAGATAAATTTGTCACATATATTAAACAATTTAACCAAATTGAACATAAATTTGTATATTTAGATATTATACATTAGAAGCATCGTATATAGAGCCTTTTTTTGCCAATTTTGTATGATAGCTTCAAACAAGAACATAAATTTTTTTATACCATATCGTAGGGATCAAACAACATATGTTCACCAAATTCTTCACACAAGTAGTGGTATGGTAAGCCATGTAAACTTACGTGCTTTAAGTGGCTCAGTCTTTTATTTTCAAAATTATGGCCCTGTAAATATTTTAAGTTTAGTAAACCCTATCATTTGAAAGGTTAGACAGATTAAATCTGAAGTTGATACTCCGAATTCGAACTCCATAATGCAGTGGATTTAATGCTAGCTTATGGTAAAAGATTTTCTGTGTTCGAGTCGTGGTAAGGTACGTGTGTATTTGTAATTGTCTCACTACTGTTGCATACGTTTCTGGTTTCTTTTCTATTGTTATTCTTTCAAAGAGAAGTCAAGTCCTACCTAGCAACTTAGCTTTTAAGGACTTATTTAAAAATTAATTGCACCGATGTTGAGTAAAGTAGGCTTGTTAGTTATATCAGTAACTTCTTGTTATTACATCATATCATGATAGTGTGTGTGATCATGTTGCATTTCCTCACCTTTACAAACATTCAAGTGCAGGATGTTGAGCAAGGCCAGTTTGACTTTAAAAGTAGGTATTAAGCCTATGAGTCATTATTTCCATCTTGTGTGTAGAACCAAGGCGACTGACAAATACAAGTTAGAGAAATCAATATCCTTATATTTATTGTTTTTCAATTTTTAGTTTCACTGCGTGCTTGTACTGCACATTTAAAGAGTATTTTCCAACACAACAGATTGAACAATGGCGTTGATGCTGACAGAAGTAAAAAGCATATTGTCTGTCCTGCTGTCCAGAAAGAAAGTGCTTGATTGACGACTACAATGAAATATGTAAAAATATATGATAGTGATTGATCTGAAAGTCTTGATGAATATCTTTGATAACGCTGCCTCGGCTCGCCACTGTGATATTTCCGGGGGTTTCTTCAACCTTTTGGGCTGTCCACTGTTCAGTGCTGTATTCATTATTATCTTTACTGTAGAAAAATGTAGATATTGATAAGTATTATTCCACAAAATCTGTTATTCAGCTATTTTTTAATGTGCGACATTAAAAAAGTTCCTCTTTTTTATACGTTTGCAGCAACATAAGAATATGTATGGAACACTCATATGTTGGATATCTAAAATGGGTAATAGACAAGTAATATTTCATTACTACTCATCTGTTAGTCAGTGTGCTTTGATTCTTAACAATATGACAGTGTGCAGAAGTACTGTCATTTCTTTCGAATGGCTAGCAAAATCATCAGAATTTTTGGCTGTAATATAGTTTTAATTTGTGTGCTTTGTGTATTCAGATAAAACAGTACTTATTATGTACTAATAGGATAAATTTTTGCCCAGAATTGACACAACTCATTTTTTAGTTATCGGTAATGTTTGCGTAAGTAACATGTAATTTTTTTTACATCATAAAATTGCTGACACCACTGTACATTTTACTTCAAAAAACTGAAATAATATTGAAGTGTAATGTAATCCAAGTCTTTTTTTAAAGTGTGTGAATAAATGCATGTTGTTTTGTTATTAGGTGGCAAAATTATTTGTTTAAAAGTGGGTAATATCATTGGGTTGTTACTAGATCTAAAATTTCCTCCAGTTAACCAGTTTGCATTATACAAACTCTGTTTAGTTACTTTAAAGGAAAGCAGTACATTGCCAAAGGATTACATGGAGAAATAGTTATGACATGTTCCAAAATAGAAAATACTTACATAAGATAATTGGGTACAACGTATGTGTAATTTAATTCACAATTTTTTAAAACTTTGAGTGCTGCTGACCTGATATTATTATGCTGCCAGATTCCAGTAAACTTATATGGAGTTCATATAAATTTGTAACATGTGTGTTCTTTGGATTTGTTAGTGACACGGTATATCAACAGTTTTCATGAATTTCTGTGCAATATAATAATATGCCAGCATCATTCAAAGTGTAATTATAACTGTATAGAGCCTGTCACCAATTGGAAGCAACTGTTTAGTGTATTTAAGAGACAGACATTTTCCTAGCCAGTCTGAGGAATGCGTGAAAATTGCTTAGATGGGGGTGAAGAAAGGGAATGGCGACTGGGTGTGAATCAGTATCTCCAGTAGAAAATTTTCACAGGTGGTATTATCAACATGAGAATCACTCCCATGTGAAAAATGCCCACTTTTGTCCTGAGTAATCTTCATCAATGAAACCAAATTTGTAATAAAATGTGTTGTATGTACTGGAGTGTGAAAACTGAACATGGTTAAGTATGCCAAGATAGGGGGTTGAGTTTTGACAGCACAGTGCTTAGGTTTTGGGGTACACCTAGGCTAATTTGTAATTTTTTGCACTAAAATACTTTAGTATAAATTTTTCATTAAAAATTGTATTTTTTCCCCTTCATTTCAGGTATAATTACAGTGATGGATAGCAAACATGCACTACAGGTAAGTTTAATTTTATGTATGGAATCTCAGAGAACTGATTGAGTGTACATGACAAACAGTATTTTGCAATGTCATGATCTGCTAGTATTTAAATTACTTGTTTAGAATATGTCATCAAAAACTTGTGCATCAAAACAGATTATAAATAAACACTGTAAAAAATTTTTCCAAAGGTCAAAATGAGCATTTCTTACTGCCATAAACATTTTAAAAGATTTTGCAAGCCATCCTCCAAAACCATTTATTTTCACTTGTATACAGATCTGTGTCCTCTCAGAAATGGATGCTGGATTTAGCCTGGTAGAACATATATTAAAAGATGTTCACATATGTGAAGGGTAGACATTTATAAGAAAATCTTTAAATTACCATAGATGGCTAAATAGTGTTTTTTTTTTTTTAAAAACAATTTGTTTGGCTAACCTATTAGTATTTGTAAAGAGAAAGTCTCTCTTTATGTAGTTATATTCCTGATAAAATTTCTGCTGCAACAAGTGAAACACATTTCTTGTAAAAATGATAACAGACTTTTGTAGCTATTGCAGACATGCAGCCAAGATTTTTGATAGGTGGGGTCCAGTATCATAAAAATTTACTAGGTGATGAAACATTCTTTCAAATGAAACTTCCAAAAAAAATGCACTTAATGTTTATATTGGTTTCAGTTGTAGACTTCTTTAAATTCCATCATTTATGCATGTACACATTAAGTAAGTAAATTTTTATAAAATTAAAACACTTTAATAATTATTTTTTGTATTATTGTTATATATATATATATATTTTTTTTTTTTTCGAAATCATGGTGTATTGCCAAGTGCATTGGAATCAAAACATTTATTGATATTTTATCACATGTGACACATTTCATATTTATTTTATAAGTCTTTTTTCTCTTTTTATGCCATAACATTCAACACATTCTTTGTTTGAAAGAATATGGGATGATGCATAGAAACCGATGCTGAGCCATTTAATTGTACATTTGTCATTCTGTTCTGTAAATACATTTATACTTTCTTGAATACAATGGGTCCGCGGTTGATGCATCAGCTAGAGAGCTCTCCTCCCACCAAAGCACCAAAGAAAACCAGGTTTGCTCCCAGATTTTTGTACGTGGGAATCATGCAGGACAGGGTCGTTGATTGGCAGGTTTTCTTACAGATCTCCCATTACCCCCGTCCTTGCATTCCGGTGATGCTCCATACTCACCATGTTTCACTCTCATTGGCTAAGTAAAGTCCATTCATGGTAAGTTCACATTTTTTTGAAGCCCTACTAAAGTTATATTTTCTGGTACTGATAATATTTCTTTCACTGCACTCCATTCCAGCCACAAAGGCAAGATTTTGATAGATCGGTATTATATTTATCCCCACTATCAGCTGGTGGGTCAAGTAGTAGTTATATTGTTTATTTACATTTTCTCATTTATCAACTGACCCATTTTTCATTGTACTGCTTGATTATACATTAACTAGTGAACAAATTTTGGGGTGTTTATAGATGAAATTTTTCCCCTTGAATTGCTAGGTTATGAAAGTGAAAATTTAAAAGCATTTGAAAAATTAAATATTTGTCAGGAAATTATGTGGAAGTATAAAAGTATACAAGAAAATAATTTGAATTTAGGCACAACCCAAAAATGTATTTTCATGCAGGCGAAGAAACACCAATTTATGCAGCAAAGCTTTAGACTTTACTATTGTATTAATTTTTCCAATTATTGACAGTGTTTTTGTAATGGACTTTCTACACAAACCATTTTCTAAGGAGATACTTGCTCACATCTGTTACTTATAGGTCATATATTGTGAAACATCCAGTAAACACACATGTTTATAGAACAAAGTTGTGCAGCACTGTTTAATTTATTACAGACAGTGAATTTGGGGTAACAGCCTTGAAACTGTAATTGTGATTATCGTCCAATGGTAGTTTGGATGTTACATCATATATGTCAAGCCTGGAAGTATTTGATGTTTGGAGAAATTGCCAGACAGCGCACACTTTCATTCATGATAATAATGTATTTTGCAATTAAATGTGGTGTATTCTCATTATTGCATTCACCAACACTCTATAGTGTAGGGTTTATTAAAATTATGCGAATGTAACAAGCAAACCATAACATACTATATATATATATATATATATATATATATATATTAGAGGTTTTAAAAATTATTCCCGGGCAAAAGATGTTGGTTAATTACCGCTACATTTACTTTTGCCAAGTGACGGATGTAGAAGGTGTGAGAAGGCCGATGCACACAACACAAAATTGCATACCATAGTAAAGGTATTTGCAATGGATTCTGCTAAACTGTTCTTGTAGTCTGTCCTGTCTGTTGCCATCTAACTGTTTTCTCTCTCTGATGTGTAAAGTGCGTGCAACTGCGTACTGTCACTAAATCTCGGTGCAAAGTTTCCGAATTGTTCAATTTGTTTTTTTTTTGTAATAATGCCTTTATTCACAAATTTAATTCTCATTCTTCCCTACTAAGTGATTCGAGCTGATGCTTTGTTCGTCGTTTAAGCAGACGACAACTACATCATCACAAGATGTAAACGAAATAATTACCATAAGATGTCTGTATTTCAATTGTCAAATGTTTTTTTTTTACATTCTTAAACTGTCCGAATAATGCTTTTGAATTTTGAAAAGCATAGCATATAAAATGTTTACTGTTTTTTAACATATTTAAGTTGGCTTTATGATTATTAATAGTGTCTATATGGATAATGGTCTGATTGGTGATTATTTTACTTGTTATTAAAATATTGGTTTTTTGTAGCGCATTACACACAGTAAATATTAATATTTTGCAGTGACTCGATTTGTTTAACATTAGGGGGAAAGTGTACACAAGTTATTATTTAATCACTCCTTATTGACATGTGTTAGGTTACTTGGATGAAAGCCAACCAAATTTAAACAAATAAGCATTCAATACAACTTTAAGGGAAATCAACTACACAATTTGTTAGCTTATTTTATTACATAATCTTAACTGCTATAAACAAGATGGTGGCAACAATCAATCTCGTTTATGCACACTAATATTGTAACTTTTATTTTGTTCATATTATATCAGCATAAAACATTTTCATTGGGCTTTGTACTTTCTGACGGAACTTCAGCTCTATGGATAATTTATTGGTGCTTTAGCAAATATTCAGTTTGTTGAAACATAATTGTTAAAGATACGTAGAGGAAGTTACAAAGTTGTCATATATAAACATACGTGGCCTTTAAATAATTGCTACAGTCATAAACATTGCTCATGGTCGAAAACCAACTTTGCACCTCTATCACATGTCTTCACACACATACTGAACATAAGGCCTACATAACAAGAACCATTTCATTAGATTCATCACATTATCCATCCAACCAAAGCAACACATGTTGAAATATTTTTGCACATTCAGAAAAAAAAAAACCATTTATCACAACTTTGTTACTTGACTAGGTAAGTTTTTAAGTATGTGTACAAACTTCGTTTTATAATTGTAAGTATTTTTGCCAGAAGAAAAAAATAATGAACCAATGTCATATCACCAATTTTGCTAACTTCCAAGTTTTGAATTTTCTGCCATCACATCTAAATACAAAATTAATAAGTTTTTCAATATTAAAATTATGTTTTAGTTATGGATCGTGAATTCAAACACCATTATTTATAAAAGTGTAAAATTTTATAAAATAAAAAACACTCTAATTTGCCTGCTACGAGCACTGAGAAAATTTACACTGAAAACCAATGAAGTTAAGAAATGACATGCTCTGCCTTGAGTTTTTTACTTATGGAAAAACACGATGAAACCTCAATCTACACACCTTACTTTGCACACCAGACAACAGAAAAATAAATATTTTCAATACATAACAGTGATATATGTTTCTATCAGTGCTACATAAAAATGGAAATATTTCAATAAGAGACATTTGGAAATAGCCTACCGAAACTCAGTTTAATGACATTAACATGTAAACTATTTCTTACTAGCCATTGCCAACAGCAATGCTGTCACTGTTTTTAATAAATTTTGATTACGAGTTGAATATTATAATTTGTACATATAACTGTAAGTTTTATTTAATGTAAAATAGTATTTTCATGCTAGTAACATTATCAAATGTTTGTTGTATATAATTTATATAAAATACAGGCAAAAATGTTAAACCTAAAGTGATTTTTCAAAAAGTGCAACAATATTATAAATGGACTATATTAGGACAGAAGAGCCTGTTTCTTTTTTCTCTGTCTTGCTGTTTCTCTGTCACACACATGTAGATATACAAGATGGAACTGAACTCTATCGACAAACTTTGGCAGGTGATTCATCATCAAAAACAGGTTTCGTAGGGGCGGTTGTGTGTGTTTGGGGGGGGGGATGTGCGTGTGTATATATATATATATGCACACATACGACCTATAGCATATGTCTATTCCGGATGGGTGTAACCACCTTTGAAAGTATAACTGAAACAGACGTTTATTGCTAGTAACACATCCAGAATGACAGACAAATCTCTGAATTTCTGGATAATGCATTATTAAACAACAAAGTGTAAACCATAAAAAATTGGGTGCGGTTATAAACCCCCTTCCGTAAAAACGTAACACCGTTTACATTGCGTAGGAAAAATGTTGAGCAATGAGGGTTTGCAGCAGGAAATGGCCCTACGGAAGGGTGCCAATTTAACGCCTGTTGTCTGGGTGGTGCTTTTCATTATTTGATCTTAAATTGCCCTATAATTAATGTGTGCCGAATCCATCATAATGTACCCTCGCCCGCCCGAGTAGTGGGGGGAGGGAAGGTGATACGAAGTTGTGCGGCACTACTTTGCACTCTCCTGCTCTCCCACTACACTGCACTGTGCACTGAGGGCACACTGGTGCCGGTTGATGCAGAGGATGTGCGACGTGGCAATTGGTCTGGATGGCAGGACAGTGTTCTGTGTCAAACGCCCCCCTCCTGCTGAGACATTTTGCAGGGCGCGCGTCTTCAAATGCCGCAGCGACAGGCCGTGGTCCCACGACGTCGGGCCGCAGTTCTTATGGGCTCCTTGGGTGGCCTGAACGGTGCTGTGTGGCTGCTGCTGTTGTTGACGTGGGTTGCATGCTGCATTGTGGGACTCCGTCCGGTGTGAGCGGCGGGGAGGAGGCAAGCTGAGTGCCTTGCTGCTCTCGC
>NQII01003088.1:207039-239604 GCA_002778355.1 Clitarchus hookeri | reverse complement strand
GTAGCGACCCGGGTGGGCAGTGACCGAAGGGGTTGATCACCTTGTGTTAGCCCCTCGGCTGGCAGCGGTGTTACTGCTGTGGCGCTGTCCTGGTGCATCACATCCTCGCCAGCGATGGACACCTCTGAAAGCCATTTTGACGCCATCGACAGTGTGTCAGGAGGTACAGGGGTGTTGCCTGTAGCGGGCAGGGCGAGGAGGGTGGAGACCCCCATCGAGGTGGGCGCCGCGACACTAGGCATCATGACGTGGGCTGGCTGTGGTGCTGCCTCTTCTTGCTCGTGCTGATGGTATGCCTGGGACGGCATTGGCACGGGGACGGCGAAACCAGGAGACGCCGCACCATTCGCGATGGTGGCGCTCCCGCCTCTACGATCCCTCAGGGGCGTCTGGACCACGGACGTTGTCGGGCTTACGGCCCTTGTGGATGCTCCTCCGAGGGAGGTACTGACACACCTTCCTCCTGTGTGGGTGGCCAGCTGACCTCGACGTCAGGGTCGCCATCATGAGGCATCTGGTGCAACGTCGTCGTCAATATCACCTGGTGTTAGGCGCAGGTCATCCTGGTGCACCTTGACAGTCTTTCTTCCAAACCGGACCAGGTAGGTGGTGTGTCTGATGGCTCGTACAATCGCGTACGGCCCGCCCCACTTCGCCACAAAGCTCGCGCGGAAGTCACTGCGGGCTGCAGATTGCGGATGCGGCCGGATGGAGATGTGCTGACCAAGTCGTAGTCGAGGTGGTAGTAGTCGCATGGTGGTCGGCAGCCACCGCATGATGTAACCTCGCTGGTGAGTACATACCTCTTGGCGCTCTATTTCATGCCGTTCGCGTCGGGTGTCACTGCTGACTGGGTCACCACTGTCTTCTGTCTGTGGGTAGTCAAACTCACCAGGCAGGGCGGAGTTGTGGCCCAGCAGGACGTCGGCAGGTGACTTGCCGGTGGCGACGTTGACGTGCCAACGGAAGGTGAAGAGGGCGGCAGGAAGATGGTCGGCCTAGGTGGTGTGCGGGTCACCTACAAGGAGTCGTAGCTGGGTCTTGAGCTCCTGGTTGCGGTGCTCTGTAGGGTTGGCACGTGGCTGGTAGATCACCGTCTTCAGGTGTCACACTCCCCAACAGGACACAATTTGCGCTACTTCCTGCTGATGAATTGTGTGCCATTATTAGTAAGCAGGTTTTGTCGATATCCCCACCTGGGGAAGAAGTCTGTCTGCAGGACCTTGGCAACATTCATGGCTCGTGCACTACTGACGATGTATGCCTCGACCCACCTGGAGAAGTTATCAGTGACCACCACGATGAATCTCTTCCCCCCCCCCCCTTAGGACCTGCGGTGGGGCCCCATGAGGTCGAGGGACACCGTCTCAAAGGGCTTAGTGAGTAGTCGGGGTGGTTGTTGTACCCCGTCAGCTCGCCATGCTTTGAATTGGTTGCACTTAACATGCTGTTGCACGTACCTGTGTGCTTGCTTGGTTGGTTTGAGCTAAAGGAAATGTTCACGCACATTGCGAATTGTTTGCTCCATTCCTGGGTGTCCTGATATGTTGCTATCGTGCGCGTGTCTCAGTACCTGCTTTCTAACACTGGGGAGAACAAATAGTATCCACACGTCATGGTTACTTAATGAACATGTTTCTAAACGGCCATTTATTACATGCCAACACTGGACACCTTGCTGGGCACAACTGTCTTTCTGCTCGTGAGTGGGTGCGCACACTAGCTACGCTTGCACCACATCACAGTAAAGGTCACGTATAGTGAGATTATTGTTCGTGGCATTTATCTGGTGAAGGGTTACCTCACTCAGTGGTTCCCGCGTTGTTGGTTGTAAAATATCCTGCCACTCTGCGTCATCCTGCACCATGACATCGGCGCATGGTGACCTGAACAGTGCGTCTGCTATCTAGTTTTCGCTGCCAGGGGCATGCTCCACGACAAAATCGTAAGCTTGAAGAAGTAATGGCCAGACTAAGCAGCGGTTGTTGGTGCGAAGCGTGAAGCGCTGGTACTTCAAGTACGTGTGGTACTTCTTGATGGACATACCAAGGCTAAGCATTCACGTTCATTGACGTCGTACCTCCGCTCAGTTGTTCCGAATTTGGCACTAGCGAAGTCAACAGCGTGACGTTTGCCATTATCACCGCACTGGTAGAACACTGCACTGAGTACTCCTTGGCTGGCATCGGTCTGCAGTTAGAGGTGTTTTGTGGCGTTGTACCTTGCCAAATTCGGGCAAACTCTGAAACGGGTCTTGATTTGCTGGAAGGCGTCGTCAGTGGGTGTCCCGTTTAAACCGCCGCTGGGTTGACAGTAGGTCGGTTAGTGGTGCAGTGATGAAGGCAAAGTCCTGGATGTGTTTCGGAGTCAGTTTATTAGCCCAAATAACTTTCGGAGCTGCTTGCGCGTACGTGGTGATGGGTACTCGTCAATCAGCCGCAGTTGTTTGGGGCTGGGTTTGTTGCCTTCCTCGTCGACGACATGCTCCAGGAAGTCAATACTGGTCTTTCCGGGGTGGCATCTCGAGCACAAGTGACAGGTGGTGTAAGTGCTCCTCTCAACTTGCCGACCATATCACTGCGTCGTCCAGGTAAGCAAGTGTGAATTCGCTGATGAGGCCGTCCAACACTTTGACCATCATCGCCTGGAAGGTGGCCAGTGCACACTTCAGTTCGAACGGCATGGCACAGAACTGAAAACACCTGCCGTAGGGGGCCATTAAAGCTGTCTTGCCACGGTCCTCGAGTTTGACGGGCACTTGCCAATAGCCGCTCTTGAGGTCAAAGGATGATATGACCTTCACTTGCCCTAAGGAACTGAGGACATCTTTGACGCTGATGTATGGTTGTAATGCACTATGTGTCACTTGGTTCACTGGAAGTCGCGGTTTGTTGGTTCAATAACACAGTCATTCAACATTTCTTGAATTTGCTGTTTAATAATTTTTGCTTGGTACCGTAAATAACTGCGTGACGGAGTGTATAATGCCTGTCTTGCTTTAGCGGTATGGCATACTCATCTACTGCGGTTCGACAAAGGGCGTCGTGTGATGCAGACACGTCTCAGCGCTCATCAAGGAGCTGCTGAAAAGCTGCCTGGTGTTCGGGCGGTAATGTTGTTTTAAAAGTCCGCTAGTGAAACAGCTGGTTGCCGGTCAAGGTTATATACTGTGCGTCACTCTTTTAGGCCGAAATGTATGCAGCGTGCCACTGGTTCAACTATGGTATTTTGTTCAGTAAGCCATGGTACACCAAGGATGGCATCTTCCCTAATATCCGGGGTAACAACTTCTGTGGTAATTGTTTCTAGGTCACGTATGCAAACTGTCACTGTGGCTTGACCTAGTGCGTAACTGGTGTGTTGATTTTGTGGCCAAACAAATTACATGAGTGGGTGGAGTGATATCTGTAGGATGCACGAAACTAGGCTGTATGAAGTTATGTGAGGCAGCAGTGTCTATTAATGCTTGGCAATGATGACCATTAAAAACACTAAAATGTGGATGAACTGTAAATGACTGATATTAAACTGGTTAATTAGTGCTTGTTGCGGTGTCAAGTTGGTAATATTGTCCTGGACTGGAGAGTTGGGAACGTCTGGCTCCTTTACCCCTGCTTCCCATTTCCCGAATTGCTGTTTGCATGGTTGTTTGTTTGTTGGTTTGTTTGAGGTGGGGATTGTTAGGGCATGCACTGTGGTAATGGTATTCCTAACCGTCACAATAACGGCATGGAGTTGGCGGTGGTTGGCTTCTATCCCACTTTACGTTTTTGTTGTCACTAGCAGCGGTAACTTTTGCTGCACTGTTTCCTGCGCTGGAATTTTTGTCCCGTTGTTGACAGAAAAAAGATGTTTTAGCACTGTTTTGCACTACAACCTGTCCCTTCACACTCTCCTGGGGTTACTCATGGCTCCATCGTGTTGCACTCGTTTCCCATTCGCTGCGCGGCTGGCACAGATTACGCTCCAAGATTTCCGTGGTGCGCATGAGTTCATTGAGGCTGCTATTAAGCAGTGGTACCAATGCGGCACGGTACTCTGGGCGCACTGTTTCTTTCTGCCACCATTTTGAGCACTTCGCACTCGAGCAGGTGTGGGTGGAAACGTCTGACAAGATGTATTTTTCTGGTGATAAATGTGGTTAGTTTCTCCATTGGCTGTTGCCTTTCTAATGTCAGTTTTCTTTGCACTTGAAGTGATGTGAGTGCTCCTCCAAAGCAGCACTGGAAAGCATGTAGAAACTCCTCCCACTGTAGATCGTAGTGATTGATGGATTGCCACCAGGAACGCGCTTCTCCAGAAAGTTGCGCTCCAACACAGCTAGGCCACTCCTCCACTCATACCCCATAGCATTGCAGGTGTGCAGTACAGTCACTCAGGAATGCAGATGTGTCCTCTGTAGGTGATCCCGCAAAGGTGGGTAGCGACTGGAATCGCGAGTGCGGAGTAACACTGGTTGGTCCAGGTGCAAGGGTTTGTATGGCTGCAGTGGTTTGGTGTTGCCTTCCCCTACTTTGTGGCCACTTGCTTGCAGCTCGTGGAACTAAGTTGGGCGTTGGAAATTGTGTCACTGGATTTAGTTGCGGAAATTGTGGTGCATAAGTTGGTAGCATTGGAATCATCTGTTGGGAGAAGGCAGGCGTGGGAAAGTAGGTGGCGAGTGGTTGTATGTAAGGGGCAGATGGTAGGTGAGGGAGAGGTGCTGGAGTCAAGGTCGGCTGGAATGAGCGAGCGGCGCTGCTTTGTTTACATCTGCCATGTGCGCATTGATAGCATGTGACAGCTACGGTGCGGTGTCGGCTTCTGCTGTACGTTGCTGACACGTGAATTTGCCGTCATGTACGGTCAGTCTCTCGCCAGGCTGCAAATATTGCCCATATACATGCACTGCACAAACCCTGCATTTCAACATGTCATTACTTTCAGCCCCTGGACACACTGGGCGATGACATTGCGTTGGTTGACAGTCTGGACCAGTTAATAAATATATATACACTATAGAAGTGTTCAATTGATTGTTATTGTTGTGGCACTGTGAGCACTGAACGTTCCAGTTTTGTACGGTCGCGAGTTTGGTTGCGGTTAGGCACATTGACTGGTAATGCTGTAGGCAAAAAGTACACTGGAGAGCAGGCATACCTTGGCCCATGCACAATAAACTGGCACGCAAAATTTTGTTTATTGGGAGCTGAATGTTTGAATATTTTTTTCTGGTATTGTCCAAAACTTTAAATTTGCGCTGGCTTTGAATGTGTTTCGCGGTTGTTTGTGGCGTGGTTGCGCGTTGGGCTGGTCTTACGAGCACGCTTGCAATATGTTATGCCTAATTCGTACTTGGCCGCTACATTGTCAACACAGAGGTGTCGGGATGCCTACAGGTGTCAGGCCAGCCATTGTTGACGGTCGCAGCGTGGCAGCTGAACCTGGCGGCGGGAGTCAAAGCTACGGCCCACCACTCGTGCACACAGCACGCTGCGCCGATTGATACTCCCAGCTGGATTTGGGGTGCTGGGTAAGGGAAGGTGGTGTGTGCAGGTGCACCCGCCCGCTCTGCTGCACAGTTCATGGCGCTGGAGGGAGAGTGGTGATAACTCCTCCCTGTCCCGTTATGGTCGACTTGCTGTGCGTGCTCTGTGCCGTTGATGTAATGGCGTCTGGGAAGCTAGTTTTGGCACACATGTTACGCCACGTGGTGTGACGTCTGGGCGTCGTTCTGGCGTCTGGCTGGCATCAGAGCATTGTCCCAGGTTGATCACACTGCTCCTGACNGATTGAGGTGCCGAGAAATTTTGAGATTTTCAGAGTCAAAAAATTTTAGGAATAACAAGGGAAAGGCACGCCACACAGAAGGACGACAATTTAACACGAGTTAAATTTCGTAGGACATCAGATAACTGAAATAAGAATTCGCCACAATGTTGAGTGTAAATCTAATGCCGGTTAAATTACGTAGGAAAATGTTGAGCAATAAGGGTTTTCAGCAGGAAATGGCCCCACGGAGAGGTGCCAATTTAATGTCTGTTAGCTGGGTGGTGTGGGTTAATAAAAGTTTTGAGGGGCTGTGAAAAACATTCTTAGGTGGGTTTGGAGTTGGATACCAGACTAGGTGCCAGACACAGTCAGCGGGCAGTGTTGATTGCTGCTGATGGATAATGATCTCAGGGTACGGCGTGCCATTCGCCCGGACGTGCGCAGTTTCTCGGTGAAATTGTTGGATTAGCCCCTCTGGACAGGAAAACCAGGCGTTCCCTATGCCTGATACTTACATCGGAATGAAGTGGGCCTATTTAGGCTGACCCACATGCCTTTTACTGATAAAAGTTTGGTGTTGAGCATGCTGGTTATTAAGGTAAATTACGTGAAATTACGGTGAAAATGGGTTGTAGGGGACCTGGACCCCGAAACTCTTGAAGGCAGTATTTGAAATGAAAACCACGATGTCTGAAAACTTGCGTGTAATTACTCTTGTACAAAACTTTACATCACTCTAGGTAAAAACTTTACTCGGGTTCTGGTCTACAGCCTGCCAGATAGTTAAAACTGCGAAAGTACACAGGTGTGCACAACAATGAATTACTGGTGTGTTAAGCTTCCCCGGGCGATGCTATTCCCGGGGAAGAAGGGGTAGCATCTCCGGGTGCAGAAAAGAACAGGTTCCAGTAAGTTACATCAGACTATTGCAGCTAGAGATGAAAAGAATATTGGCGCACAAACGTGAAAGCACCCAGAGTGCGATACGGCGCTTGCCGACCCCTTGAGATGTGCAGCGTAGCATGCGGTCTGGAAGGTAGGACGCTGTCCTGCGTCTAATGGATGTGTTGGAGTCCCATTTTTGCATTTAAAAATTCAACTGTCTTATTTTGTTGTTCTTCCTGCTGCTTAGTAATCTATCTTACATAGTGAATGAAAAAGCTTTCCTGTGTTTTTGTGTTAAACATCTCCATTTTCTAGAAATTAATGTATAATTAATTGTAACATTTGCAGTGTTAGATCATAATGCATTAATTTCTGGAAAACAGTGGTGTTTAGTGGAAAAAACTAGATGTTTTTTTCATTCACAGAGTATTGTATAATACTAAACCGCAGGAAGAAACAAAAAAATCTGACAGTTAAATTTCTAAATGCACAAATGAGATTCCAACCCATCCGTTTTTGTGGAAGGGTGTTGATAACAGTGCCCAATTTTATATGGTTTAAGACTTTGTCGTTCAATAATGTATTATCCAGAAACTCGGAGATTTGCTTCTCATTCCAAGTGTGTGCGTGCGTATGAATGTGTGTATTCAATCAATTTTTTGATAATGAATCACCTGCCTAAATTTGTTGGTAGAGTTCAGTTCCATCCTGTATGTTATATGTATATGTATGTCTTTATATAAACACACCACATATATCCATTTTTGACATTACAAGATGCTGTTTAACAAACTATGTGTTCATAGTAAGCAGTGGCAGTGAATGTGTTCAAAAAAGGGGATAAGGAATTTTTCTTCGCTGCCTTTCTTTATTTTCCTCACTCATGATGCTGACCATTGAACAAGCAATCAATAACATTGTCAGATTCACAACTGCACAGACCCTGATAACTAAAGTTGTGAAAATTCACACAAATTTGATAGGAGAATTCAAAAGAAAATTCACGCGAATTTCATTGGAGAATATGAAAATTATGTCTGTGTGAAAAATCATGGAATTACTGATAATGTTACATTAAAATGAAATAAATCCCATCTATATTTATAGTGTTAATAAAAAATAATGTGTCGTAGACAAGTTCAAATTACAGAATATATTTTTTCTGTAAATTATTCAGTTTCGACTGTCCTATTACGCTCTTAGGTTGGTTGTGTATTTGCGACATGTATACAGTTTACGGCTTGAAGAAACACCTTGGCCTAATTATTGGGAGCATCGTTGTTCTACTTAGTTGTTCTTCAACTAAAGATTTGTAAAAAAAAGTTTACATGATAATTTTTAAAACGGCTTAGTTTTCTAAAGTTTAAGTAAAATTATTAATGCAAACGTGGAGATGTAACTGCCACCCTTGCCTCCCCCCATACCCAGATTGTTACCACTGATATTAAGCATTCAGATTTTGTGATAGTCTCTATGCTATTTGGTTTACAATTTTTCAATAGCAGTATCTTGGTGGTATTTATTTTGGTTAATCAAAGACAGATGTTACAAAGACCAATCTACAGTATTCCGTAGGTGATTTATATGGATAGTCAATCTTTTCTGTCTTCTAACCTTTGAATATAAATCTGAGTTTCAAAACTGTTTCAGTGATAGCTATATATTTCTGGATATATTTGTGAAACTCATTTTTATCTTTGTTGTGAGTGCAAAAATCTTGTAGAGTCTGTAGATTATATTCTCTAAACGTAACCACTGAAACTATTTCATGCTAAGGATTTTCAATGATATGCTGAAAGTAGTAATGTGTGTTTCAAAAGGTATTCATAAAACTAGTGCTGATGCTATGAAGCTTCCTTTCTCATTTATGGTTAAAAGTGTTAAAGCATTACTTGAGAAAGAATGACTGGTCTGTTTCTGAGAGCTCTTGAAGATTAGAACTGTTGAAGGAAGAAGCTCAACAACGGCCTGGTGCTCCACAAACCGTCTTTCACGAATCCTCAGCAATCTTGTTTCTTTGAGTCTGACAGAATTTTGACAGTATTCTCTTTTTAAAAGTTACCCCCTAAAAATAAAATTGCTTTTTTTAAAACCTTGTGACTTTTCAAGATTAGAGGCACATTAAGGAATTTAGTCAGAACTAAGTTTACACTGACCTGAGCAGTAATATATACATGTATATATTTTATAATATTGTAGAATTCCGGTCTTGACATCAATTTTACAGCCATTTACAGCGGAAGCTGCAGGTTATCATTGACAACTTAATTTTTCTAGGTCAAGACCTTAGTCATTGCATCAGTTCAAAATTTGACCAGCTAAACATTCTCAGCTGATAAATCTGTTAATTAATGGCAGAAATATTACAAAATCTTACCACAGTGGAGAATGGTCATCTGGGGCATATTCTCCATGAATGCTTTTCTAAATTTAAACATAATATGTAATCACATATTCTCTATTAGTCCATTAATAATTTAAACACGAACATATCTGCTAGTCATACACTTCCCAATTTCCTTTTTAACTCCAGGAAACTTTTGCTTCTCTGCTTTTCATGTGCTTCATTGATAATAATTCTTCGAAAAGTCGAGGCTAGACGCTGTGGTATTCTCAGCACCCAGTCAGTTGGTCTGATGTCACAGCAAGCTCGTGTGAAATGGGGGAGAATTCATGCACATGGAGATATTGCATTCAGCATGCAAACTAGTGAGTTAGTGATGATGAGTTATGTTTTTTCTGTTTCGTTTGTATTATTATACTGTTACAATAGTTTTGCAAGATGAACAACTATGAAAGTGACATTATGTTTAATGATTTTAAGTAAATCGTACCAGTCATTCTCATTTAGTAAGAATTTAAAACTTGCTAAAAATTGGCAGCTATTTAAAGAACAGAACAAAGCCAGATATTTCATAAAAACATTAAAATTCTAATCTTTAAATAAAAATTTAAAAAACATTTTGGTTATACGACAGCAAAATATTGTATAAACTCTTCTGTTGGCCATGTCTGTTGCTCAGAAAGGATAAAGCCATTCGAAATGGTTAAGATAGTGGTTATTCGGACCTTAATAATTTACACACTGCAATTTGAAGGCTTGGAAACCAATCTCTCATGTCCATGCCTGATAGCCCTAGAACATTTGGTAAAAGAGGATTGATTTGTAATTGAAGTTTTCATGATGTTATGCTCTTGGAGGTGAAAAATCAGATTAAATAAGGGGCATTTGTAGCTGCGTTACTTGATGAAACATCTGATGTGGCCAATTTTTCACAATTATCTACCGTATTCAAATATGTGCGACAGATCCGTGAAAGGTTTGTGGGGTTTAGTGACATCTGTGGGGATAAGTCGGCGGAGGCCCTAGCCAAACTTGCAATAGAGTGTCTTAAAGAATTGGAACATGAAGAGAAAGTGGTCGTGCAAACATACGATGGAGTGGCCATCAAGGCTGGACATTTTAAAGGTTAGCAAGCATATGTAAAGGAAGTGATTCCTCATTTTCTCATGCCATTTTCATGCACTGCTGTTAAGCCCTCAAGTTGAATTTGGTGTTATCACAGGGAGTATCTTATATATAAGTGCATCTAGTGTTTTTTTGCTGATATAAACGGTTTTGTTAATTTATTGTCCATGCCTTGAAAAAAAAAAACAAACTTATTGGACACAATAGTGAAGATATTTCCAAAACTTGCACAATCACAATGAAGTTACTCGAGTTACTTTGTGCAAACTGTTAGATCATAAGATTGAACATAAAGATCTTCGCCAGTACATTTTGGAAAATCCGGAAGACTGGGAGGATACAGCTCCTTTTAATATGAAGCTCATGGATTTCTTCAGATGTTAAAGAGTTTTCATTTTAACTTCCTCTTGTGTCTGTTTGAAGAATTTTTTTTCACTGACAGATGTTATATGTAATATTGTGCAGTCAAAATCTAAGGAAATACATTTTCCAGCAAATAAGTGGAAGATTTGAAAGAAAAGTGATCTGCTAAGAGTAATACTGGTTTTGATCAAATATCGTCCAAGGATGAAAGCAAATGTAATCCTCCAAGTAAAGGAATAAAGGGAAATTGTACGGAAGCCACTGCAAAGGGCGACTTCAGGAGGATTTACCTTGAGATTATAGACACTACAATCATACAGTTTAAAATTTGGTTTGATTCATTACCTGATTTAAAGTTTATTAAAAAATTTTTGATTCCACAAAATTCTTAAGCTTTGCAGGTGTTTTTCATGAGGAGGCATTTCAAAAACTAAGAATAATTTATGGAAAGTTTTTTATTATTGTCGGGTTTGGCCTGAATTGAGTGCTATTGTTATGTCAGAAAATTTTGAGGCAAAGATTATGCAGAAAAAGCAATGTTTCCCATATCAAAATTAACTTCAAAGTTTATTTTCAGAGCTCTGTATACTCTGTGAATTCATTTTAATTATACCTGCCACATTGTCTGTAATACATTAATTTTCTTTGCTGAAACAAATAAAATCTTTCACCAGTACTGCGCAAGTACAAAGTGGTTTGTTTGTCAACACTCTCTAGCAAGTCCATTGTAAAGGATCTGTTAGTACAGTTGAAAGCTCATAAATAATTTTTCGACAAAGTTATTCAGTAATTCTGCAAGAATAATGGCAGAGTAGGCTTCCACCCTGACTAAAAACATGGTGAGTGTGCTTAAGAAATAATGCATTTTCATGTAATTGAAAAATTTCATGTTGCATACCACTAAAATTTTCAGGATATGCCTGTGATGGTTTTCAATTTTACATATATAATGTACAGAATGTGTTGATTTATGTGGGAAGTAACCATAGTGTTGACAGCACACCTAACAAAACAAATCGTCAGTGTGGATATATGTCTTAGGTTTGATGTTTCCCAAGTAAAACCTTCCAAGGTTCTGCTGGAATTTTTAATAGCTGTACACGCCTGTTTGTGTCATTGCGGCCCTGCCTGTGTTCTAGCAATGATTCACTCTTGCAAGAGATGCTTGAAATTTCCAACTTGCGTATAAATTCACACCTTGTGCGCATTGCATCAGTGACTGACTGACATGTTCATGCACCCCAGGTGTACCCCGATCTGCTGGTAACATTGTTCCACACATTGACTATTCATTTCAATGCCTGCAACAGGTGTTGCATAAATGATGGTCTGGAGATGCCTCCATTGGTAGTAATCGACTGGGTTCAAAACAGGGGAACATGCAGGCCAAAAGATTGTTCTTGCACAACCCAAATACCTGTGCGGGAACCTCTCATCAAGATAGGCTCTAGCCACTGTGCTGAAATGTAGTGGCACTCAATCATGCATGAATCACATGTGGTGTATAATATCCAATGGATGGAACATCCTCAGGTAGTACATATAACTGCTGATGCAGAAAGTTACGGTGTGATTGGCTTGTCGAGCACAATGTGTTTGAAATACTTTGGATTTTAATAGTGAAACAGGGTTAGCAACACACTTTTCCTGTTCATATCTACCGCTCTGTACACAAACAGGGGTGAACCAACAGTAAACACTGTGACGTATGCTAATAACTCAGGAGCCATCAAACCTCGGACATGTGTCCACATTGACTTTTTTTTTCGTTTGTGATGTCTACTGTCGACACACCGGTTACTTAGTGTATAAATCAACACATCCTATATAATGAAAACTTATCTTGCCAGATGTGCCAAGTGTCTCATTGCCAATAATGGCAAAATATTCTTCATTGTTGTCGTTTTTGGCTAATTTTCATTGATCAAAGTTGTAATAACACAAGCAAAGTGAGAAGGCAAGCCATCGAGAGCACATGTTTTTCTCTTGCCATAAGAGAAACACATGACGGTACACTGTGTTTTCCTGTGAAGGTGAAACAGCAATTTGACTTTCATAATAACGCTGAATGAAATTACATCATTAATAACCAAAGAGAAATGGTTAGATGTGACAGTGATAACTGTGTATGACACTCTGTCATCAGACTCTTTAGAATGTTATTGGCCAGTGAACTGTACTATTACTCTTTGATTGGAATATTACAATGAATGATATTTGTATGTAATCAACACCTAGGAAATTAAATGCACAGCTCAAAACCAAATTATAAAATCCTGGTGGTGTGGTGGAAAGGGATAATCCTTCCCACCTATTGTTTGCTCACAGCAACTCCTTGGCAGAAAATTTTCACCTTTCCTCTTTCTCCTGGGTGGAAATGGGGGCAGGTTTTCTCTGCATGGAGAGCAGTTGGCTCTCAGTGTAACCTGACAAACCAACCTTGTTTTAACTGTTACGCCAGGTGGTTTCATTGTTCTTAACCTATATGCAAAGAAATTAAGGTATTTGTGATTACACATTCTAATTAAAATGAATATACAGTGTTCATTTCAGAATTTAGAGAAAAAATTATTGCTGTAATCAATCTGTACTACATGTTTTTCATTGAGGTCTTTGTGGAGGAAAATGGCAAAACTGGGCATCTCAAATGAGTATGTTTTTTATATAGTAGTCATAACACAGTTGATATCAATATCCTCCTATAATGAAAATATTGAATTTATTTTAACATATTTTTTAACTTTTGCAGTTTTTACTGCAAGAGCTTGGATTTTGTAAGTGATTAACTTTATACACAGGGTATTTGTACAAACTTAACTTTATTTCATATGTACCTGTATTCTTAGCACATCACAATGTGTTAATAAAACAGCAAACATTTTGTCATTTAACTAAGTTTCCATTATCACTAGCAAGTTCTAGGCACTTCGCTTATCTGCCCAAAATATACGTTCCAGAATGCTTACGTAAACCAGTCATTGTTAAATCTATTTCCTAAGTTCTTCTTTATTTCTTTAGGAACACAGGTTGCAGTCTTCTTCACATCCCCACTTTTCCCAGAATTATATGACTTGTGCACATATCAGCATTGGTGGTTCAATTTATGGTTGTTGAAAACTTGTAACAACTGGGCGCACTTACACTTTCTTCACATTTATATTCCTGTATTGCATTGCACTGAAACAGAAAGAGCATCTGGTCAGAAGAAATACACATCTCTTGTTTTATTGGTAATTCAAATGTACATATTTATTTGTTGGAAGTTGAGCAGAAACAACTAAAATATGACATTTTAGCAAAAACAATCACAAGATAGTCTACTCGGTAAGCTACAGTGATCTATACTATCCATTGCATAAGGCAACAGAGATGAACTTTACCAGTGACAAAGTCAAAGCTATTGACTGGCTAGTTGGTTCACAACCTGCGTGTGTGACAGAAAATATTTCTGATGGTGTTTGGTAATTGTTAAAGTCAAATGTAGTAATTTAAATTATTTACCAAACTGTTTAATGTTTTGTAATATTAAAATACTCTATTGGTATGCATGACTATATAGGCTTCCAGATTTTAAATGTTTTTGTTGTTTTGTTTTATTTTGGGGTAAAGAAACATTGAGTAACCATAGTTGTATGTAATGGTGAATAAAGCTGGTTTGGCTGTCATCACCATGTGTCGAAAAATGTAAAAGGGAAACATTTCCATGTCGCACCGAAAATAGTAGTGGTTATATGTTGCTAAATGTAAAGAATTGACTTCATTTCAAATATGCACCGTAAATAAATATATACACTTCTATAATGCGAAAGTGAAGGAGAGTGATTCTAACAGATGACTATTCATGATATCCTCATGATTCATTTGTTGGGGCCAACACAAGCAACTAATACTTTCTAATTGTTTAGCATACCGAGGATAAACGATTTAAAAAAGTTATGATTAAAATTAATGGTTAAAAAAAGTGTGTAATTTTTAAACCTAATAGTTAGTTTTAAAATTAATTAACTTTTAATCTTTTAGATATCTGGTTAATGGTTAGAACTAACGTTGGTTAACTTTGCAATGGCGTGGAGACCGAAGATAACAAAATATATGTAAATGCCATTAATATCTTGACAAACTTCTTAAAAATATGCAACGTATTTGACCGCCAAAGAGTTGCACACCACGATATACAGATCAATACACTGATGTTATGTACTGAATCAAAGATCACTGTTAGTCACACTCAACACGATTGTGAGGTAGGCGAGATGCCACCGTCACGATCTATCCATACAACCTCTAACTACACAAAATTCACAGTTGTACAGTTGATGGTCCTCGTACAGCATGCACATTTAGATTGTGCTTTAGAAGTTTTATTTAAAATAGTTTTGTAGAAGATTGTTAATTCATCATTTTGATAAGTAGGCCTATTTGATATGGCATCCAGCAACCAAGTTGTGGTAATTTCTTTCTGGAACGGAAAATGGTGATTTTTTTTAAAAATTGTTTTGATCAAACATCGGCGGAAAACTTTTTTAAGACTCTATTTTAACAGTAAAATTTTTGTTGTTCTTTAACTTTTAACTTTAATAAGTTAGTTTTGTTTTAACTTAAAGTTTAATAAGTTAATTTGCATGGATTTTAACTTCTAACTTTAATTAGTTAACGTTTTCTTACCTCAACTTTTAATCAGTTAGATTATTTTGTTAACTTTCCCAAGTGTGTTGTTTAGAAAGGTGGAGTAATACAAACTGCCACCTTGGAATTGAAAGAGTATACCTTTGTGTGTATTTTCAAAAGAGTGAACTTTGACTGTGTAAAATTTAAGCCATATTCTTTACTTACGAGCTCTTAATGAAGTTATTTTGCCAGATTAACAAAAACGTTTTTTCAGTGAAACTAAAAGCATTAAATTTCTTACTTTAAAATTTAATATGTAGGTTTTATATTAAGTATTCATATACACATTAGTAGTTACAGTATTAGTATTATTAAAATAATACCTACAATTATGGTAGTTCTCAAAATATTAAATCTTAATTATGCATACAAAAAAAATACAATTTATTCATCAACATTTTAACATCAACAAACTATTTTAATATTAAATAACCTGTAGTTTAAAATAAATATCTTTGGATTAGTGAAAGCACTGGACATTGTGCTCATTGATAAGAGGAGAATGTCTGCTTTCATTGCTGTTGTCATGATTCAAAGGTTGAATTTCAAAGCCCTTGAGATAATCTGTTTCGATTTCAACATTTTCATTGTTAAGAAAGTACATTCACAAATGCACGTACTTCCAAACATGGCTGTCACTTTTCAAGTAAAGTTGTGAAGCTTGGGATACTTGCCAGTTATAACCGAGTTCCATAAGTGTTCATATGTCAAATTTTTTTTTTAAGAAAGTATAATGTCGCTTTGAAGATCACATAGTTTTATTTGAAAGTTAGAATCTTGATCTTTAGTCTTGGCTGACAGAATTGGTGAAGAGAACATTATATTAATACTGTCAAAGTCAGAAAATTGTTCTTCAAATTCTTCCCTCAGCTCAATAACACACTGTCCATGTTTTACAATATTAGCGAGAGTTGAATATATTTTTTATTTCACTGCACAATTTAAAGAATAAATCTAACTTTCTTCATTTATTTTCAAAAATTAAAAATGTTTTTTTGAATGATTTAATGTGGCTCATATGCTGACATATGTCTGTGAGAAAAGCTTTAAGTGCAGAGCCAATCTTCATTTCAAATTTTTTCAAGGATATCAAACTCAACTTTTTCAGTAGCTTCTGAGAATGGAGTAATTTCCTTTCTTATGGCAAATTAATGGTAAATTTCAGAATGCAGAGGACCATCAAAAAATTCTGCAGAAAGCTATTGGAGGAATTCCACTAATTTCCTGTGACTTTGCGCTCTGTTTTATTATACTGGTAATATCCATTGTCATGTATTTCATCTTAAATTTGCTGCAGAGCACTGTCCTGCATTACAAAACAGGCAAATAAAATTTTTTTTTCAGCTGCCCTACTAAGCCAGTGTTTTTACCACTCATATGTTTAGCACCATATGTTTAGAAAATCTGCAGCGCTTCTCCACAACTGACACAAGAGCACTGTAGATATCTGAGCCTTTCGCACTGGTAGGAAGTGACATTAAATTAAGTATTTCTTTAACTGAAAACTGTTTATCAACTGTCTTTATAAAATGAACATCTGTAATATCTGTGCTTACGCCCAACACTATGAAAAAATATTTACTTTTCGCAATTTCATTACTCAACTGTGGATTGAGTTTCTTGCTTATTTCTACAGTTCTTCTCAAAACAGCCTGGTGAGAAAGTGACATTGTTTTGAAATTCTCCACAAGTTTTTCATCACAAAAAAATTTGGCAATTGAATCATGCACTGCTTAATTACGAGGGTTATTCGAAAAGTAAGGTCCGAATCGCCGTAGCTAATCGAATGTCACGCAAACATTGCAACCCACATGCGCACCGACTCCCAGCATGCCTTGCTCGTCAAACGACGCCATTTGCATTGGTATTATTGCAGTGTGCTGTTTACAGTGTCAGTTTTAAATGTTTGAAACAATTGATCAGCCCGCCGACTGTGAAATACGGTCAGTGATTCGGTTTTTGACAGCAAGGAACGTTTCAGCAGCAGAAGTTTATCGACAGATAAGTCAAGTGTATGGCTCCAATGCGATGAGTGACAGCAACGTGCTTAAGTGGGTGAGAGTTTTCAAGGACGGACGGGAAAATGTCCGTGATGAACCGCGATCAGGCCAACCATCGGTGATCACAGAAGATTTGGTCAAAGCCATGGACGAAAAGATTCGTGGAGACAGGCAATTCACAATTTCAACTTTAGCATTGGAATTTCCGAATGTGGGCAGTTACAGACTGGTTATCATCACAGGCTGCAGACGTCTATGACTTAGGCATACAAAAGCTTGTAGAACGTTATGATAAATGTTTAAACAAGTATGAACACTATGTAGGAAAACAGAGTAACATGCAAGGAATTAAATAAAAAAAGATTTTTGAAAAAATCTGTGATGGTTTATGTTTTATAAGAAATCGGACCTTATTTTCCGAATAACCCTCGTACTTTGCCAGATCTGAATTACATTAGATTTTTAGCCATTATCTCACACACAGATCTTAAGATGCCTGTACACACAACTACTGCACATGTGTTGCTTTAAAGACGGTGTTTCTTTGTCTCTGCATGTTAAATTTGAGCTCAGTGACCAAATGTATTCCTGCCTCGCCAATTACACTCCTGTATTCCACTTTGTGCCTTTTCATAATGATGATGAATGTTTTCTTTCATTGCTGACAACACTTGCATGAACAATGATTCATTTGAGACTTTCCTCAGAAGTCCATAAACAAAAACTCATTTTCCCATCTTTCACTGAATTGTCTATTCTCAGACTCCATTTTTCTTTTTTCGCTTAAAGTACTTCAACTCATGATGACATCTTATATGACACAAAATGACAATCATCATCTCTGGTTCTCGTACATTGCGCTTCCTCACTCGCGACTGTCACAAACCTAAAATACAAACATAAATGTATTATGTTTCTTATTGTTGTTAAAAAAAAGTGTGCAACTGCTCATTTTTCTTAAGCAATGAAGCCAGGAGAAGTGGATGGTATGCGGTATGCAATGTGACTTGAGCACCGCCAGTCATTCCAGCGGTGGCCTTAGGAAGCAAGAACAGACAAATATGAACCCAACTTGTGTTCCTCATTTACTTCTAAAGTGTAGCATTATTGCTGGTAAAACATTTGGTAGAAAAAAGTTTCAAATACTGAGGGCTTGATAGAAAATGCATGGAAATACGTATTTTAACACTTTTAACGAAGTAAGTTATTGCAAATACTACCATGGATGAAAGGAAATAAAACCATGGCCTGCATATGACCCATGGACTGCCAGTTGGACCATACTGGCATAGATAAAACACCTAACAATTTATTGTATCAGTAGAAATAATAGTGTGTTAGGTTTTTCTGTGGCACATTAAAAACTGTTTCTATAACTCTGTCAACAATTTTTCCTGATTTCAAGTTTGATTTTGTTTTTCTCTATAAACTGATGAAGGAATTTTCATTTTAAAATCTTATTTCAATTACACTGACATTGTTAGGCCAGTTCATGCATACTGATTGTCATTTCCTGAGTATCTTGATCTCCCTTATCTACCATGAGGGACATGAGAGGTCAGAAAACTAGCCTTCCATTATGGTGAACCATGTTCGACTACCAGCCGGGTCAATTCCACATTCACACAGGTATAATATTAACACAATGCAGTTAGCTAGTGGGATTTATTTAGCTACTTCCATTTTTGCCATCCCATCATCTCCTCGCTTCACCTCCTTTAGTATCAAAGGCGTCAGTTGTCACGTGCTGCTGATATATTTCAGCAGCACGTGACACCTGGAGGCATTTCACACCATGAATCCTGCAGGGCAGTACACAAATCCATAGGAGTACGAGGCGGTGGAGATCTCTTCTTAACAGCACGTTGCAAGGCAACTTAGATATGCTCAATAACGTTCATGTCTGGTGATTTAGGTGGCCAATGGAAGTGTCTAAAGTCGGAAGAGTGTTTCTGGAGACACTCGGTAGCAACTCTCTACGTGTGGCGTGTCGCACTGTCCTGCTGGAATTGTCCACGTCCGTTGGAATTCACAATGGACATGAATGGGTGCAGGTGATTGGTCAGGATGCTTATATATCTGTCACCTGTCAGAGTCGTATCTAGATGTATCAGGGGTCCCATTTCACGCCAACCACCAGCTTGAACAGTCCCCTGTTGACATGTAGAGTCCATGGATTCATGAGGATGTCTCCATACCCGTATACGTCCATCCGCCCGATATAATTGGAAACGAGACTTGTCAGACCAGACTACGTGTTTCCAGTCATCAACAGTCCAATGGCGATGTTGGCGGTCCGAGGCGAGGCGTAAAGCTTTGTGTTGTGCAGTCAACAACGGTACGCGAATGGGCCTTTGGCTCCGAAAGCCCATATCAAAGATGGTCTGTTGAATAGTTCGCACACTGGCACTTGTTGATGCCCCAGCATTGAAATCTGTACCAAATTGAGAAAGGGTTGCACGTCTGTCACATTTAATGATTCTCGTCAGTTGTCGTTTGACCCGTTCGTTCACGATCTTTTTCCGGCCGCAGCGATGTCAAAGATTTGATGTTTTACCGGATTCCCAATATTCACGGTACACTCGTGAAATGATCGTACGCGAAAATCCATATTGTATTGCTACCTCGGAGATGCTATGTCACATCTCTCATGTGCTGACTATAACACCACGTTCAAACTCACTTAAATCTTGATAACCTGACATTGTAGCAGCAGTAACCGATCTAGCAACTTTGCCAGACGCTTGTTGTCTTATATAGGCGCTGCTGACCGCATCGCGTTACTCTGATTGGTTCCATACCTCTGTTATTTGCATACGCACGCCTATACCAGTTTTTTTGGCTCTCCAGTATATATATATTTCTCTCTATTCTCTTTTTTACTCTCTCTCTTCTCTCTCTCTCTCTCTCTCTCTTTCTTCTCTCTTTTCTCTCTCTTCTCTTTCTCTCTCTTTTATCTTTTGTCTCTTCTCTCTCTCTTCTCTCTCTCTTCTCTCTCTCTCTCTCTCTTCTCTCTCCTCTCTCTTTTCTCTTCTCTCTCTTCTCATTCTTTCTCTCTGATTTACTATCGAGTGCCCTATTACCGCATTAGTGTTTTGCAGATGTAGTTCATACTATAATTTCAAAGTTATGTTTACGACTCCTGGCGTCCATTACTGTCTTCCGTCTGGAAGGCACTCTGTATGTTGTAGGCTTGTTGACATGTATACTCTTTATGTCATCATTAAGTGTTGTAAAGTGACTGGATTCTTTTATAGGATGTTACCTGGTATAAATATTTACAGTATTGGGAATTATTTCTTACCATATTCCTTTGTTCATACTGCATACTCCCTTCATGAGCAGTTGAATGAATCTCTCATATGTGTTTTATGGTGTCAGCTTAGTTATATTAAAATTGTAATGTTTTGGTATTTGTCATATAGTTATACACAGAGAATAATAATTATAGTGAGCTCTGAACCACTTGGGTTCAAACTCAGAAGGCATAAATTTCTAAGTAATGCCAGGGTAGGACTCAAGCCATCTTTACTGCAGACCTCAGGCGTACATAAATGTTCTGCCAAGTGTAGAATTTGGAATTTTTTTTAATTACT
Source organism: Clitarchus hookeri (assembly GCA_002778355.1). Lineage (NCBI taxonomy): Eukaryota > Metazoa > Arthropoda > Insecta > Phasmatodea > Phasmatidae > Clitarchus > Clitarchus hookeri. Next base: position 218,872 of record NQII01003088.1, on the reverse strand, counting down.
ATAGTGAATTGACCTACATTTTATATATGGTTGTTTTGCATTAGTGTTCACATTTCTTTGATCCTGGTTTTATGCAACTGTGCTTTTTTGTCCTGGTCAGCATATAAAACATATAATGTATTCCACCTCATTTATACATTTTGCAAACATTATTTAATTCTTTAATCTTCTTTGTAAAAACTCCTGAGACTACCGCAGAATTTTCATTATTTGTTACTAGAGCAATAGCTTGCTGACATTTGCCCATCAGAGCAAATCCCATTTTTCGATGGAGTTTTCTTCACACTTTAGGGGCTTGCTGCCTTTTAAGGATCTACTTAACATTATAATTTCTTTTACAGTGCCTTTCTTATCTAATGGAAAGTTAAGTTGTCTTTAGTATTATTTAAATTGAACTAAGTTTATAGTTCAGGTTATTTTCTATTAATATACAGTGGGTTCTTTATGTACCAAAAACAAATTCACCAGAAAATTGTATTCACTAGAAATGTTTAATGGTCCTGGCAGAATTCCTATATAAGTTATGTTAAAATTTTCCACTTTAATCATTTATTGAATATTGCATTGGTCAAAACATCTTATGGTCCCGTCAATTAAGACTACACGCAATGGTTGTTTGTACATGAAGCATTGTACACATCTCCAAACAAGAATTAGTGAAATGAAAGCTATTATGATTTAGAAAAGGCTGAAATTAATTACCGAAGCAAGAATTACATGATAAAACATTGTATGGACAGGCTATATTTAAATTCTGTCAAGTTTTCGTTATGCAGAAGTGATAAACTGACAGATGCACAATGTTATTTTGAACTACACCTACTCACCTAGGCATACAATGTCACGACCTACTGTATACACACATGCACGCATGCACACACTCATGCACACACACATGTGGATGCAAGCATAATATTTCTGGATGATACAACCAAAGTGAATTTTCGACACAAAGACTCTTTCTTCTTTGACATCTCATTGTACCGCTTTTTATGTTTTTTGTGTTTTTTTTCTTTCTGTCTTTCTTTCTTTCTTCCACTATGAAGTAATCCACAATTGTTTTGTCACCTTGTCACACAAAATATATATATCCTTACAATATGCCTATGTATAAGTAACTAGACATTTCAAATCACACATCATGTAATTATTTAGAAACCTACAAACTGCATATCAAAAAAATTTTATCAACAAAGCATCTTATTTTCAAGGTATGGCAAAATATTGGAAAGTATAATCTTTTGTTTTTATTAACAGGCATTTTATAACTAATATTAAAAACAATGATGTGACACAGTGATACCATATTTCCATGATGTATACTTGTGGTGTAAGGTTGCCACATGACCTACACCTCATTTCCTCCTGGAAAATGTATATTTCCTCTTGAAAAATGTTACTGTGGTGATAGTACTCGTATATTCTTTATTTGGGTGAGTTGAGGTGAAATGTTTTTTAATGTGTTATTTACAGTTATATCACTTTTTTTTTAATTCCCATTTTTATTGTGTATATTGGTAAAACTTTCTTCACAGATAATGTATAGCTCTCATTATACTCAACATTAATTTCAATAAGTTAAGAAGTTGTATTTTATTCATTTCCTCATCTACTGAAATCCTTGATGTAAGGAAATGTTTTGACACTCCCCTGAAAACTGGAAGATAGAGAATCCACTGTACATTGCAAAGTCACTTGTTTAAACAAGCAAAATTAGTTTTTTCTAGGTGCTTATCTGGCATCTTGCTATAGAATTAGTGTGCATTCAGTTAGAATTTTGTCACTGTTATTAACGATAAGCAATAAATATGTTGCATATATGTGTCTTATTTTATAGGGACCTTGGTGGTGCAGCAGCTAGGACGCCCGCCTCCCACTAAGGCAAACTGGGTTTCATTCCCCGGCAGGTTTTCTCCTAGATTTTTGCACTTGAAAATTGTGCCGGACAATACCACTGGTCTGCGAGTTTTCTCGGGTATCTCCCATTTCCCCCGCCCTGCATTCCAGTGCTGCTCCATACTCACCCTCATTGGCTCTCAAGACCCCGATGTTAAGTGCCGCTCAAACCTCTTCACTTCACTTATTTTATATTACTGTTATTTGATAAACTTTTAATCACATTTTTGTTGACAGTAACTGATGTTAGTTAGATGTTTTCACTACTTCATGTAGCTACTTAGTTGTGTGTTGATGGTGCACTGTAATTAAATTAAAACTTTAACAGGGATAAACCTGAAAAAATTCAGATTTGAAACCTGAGTTTTCCTGTATTATTCAAAGATACTATTCTGAATGCAATGTACTCACATGCAGTAGGTGCGCATACAACTGGTTGCACAAGATCCAAAATGAAGTCCAGAATGCTAGTGGGAACCAGCTGCAAAATCCATGGGGAAAGTAACCCACAGGTGTAGTTAACCTGTGCAGAAAAAGGCAAACAAAATATTTGATTATATATGTATTAACAGAAGGTTTAAATTTCATAACAAAAACATAAGTAAATTTTGGTTTCAAATTGAGTATATTATGGTAGGAGTTAGAAAACAAAATATACACTCATTTGCAAAAAATTTATTACCATGAACAAATTGCATGTGTACAACGAAGGTTGACACACAGTCTCATCATAGGTTTTGATGGCTGACCGAGTTCGGCTTAACCTCCAAATCCTTAGAGGGTCGACCCTGCCTCTTCAAGGCATACACTACATCCATTTTAGTAATAGTTTTCCTCCTCTTGGTGTGTTCAGTGTAGGTGACGGCATCGCATATGACATTTTCCAAGAACACTGTGCGCCACTCCTCCGCGCCTGGCCAGCCTGCAGATTGCTGGCTTGGTGACGCTATGGATGTTGTCTTGCAGCATCTTCCTGTGGCGCTTTGCCCCACATTTTCCCAGACCTTTGTCTTTCCACATCCAGTCATGTTAGCTTATTCCTTGTTGCAGCTGGCAGCAAGACCCATTTGCGTTTAATGCTGTTTGCTTGCGTGGATGTGCCACTAGGTGGCTTACTTTTTCCTCCATCATTCATAGCTGCAAGACACACAATAAGACCTTAGTAGCAGTGAGAGCCACAGAGTCAAGTTCAGTGAACATGCAGCATGCCTCAACAGCACATTCGACAAGCCTTTGGCCAGCTAGATGAGTCCGAGAGAGGCTGCATCGTCAGCCTCTGAGAAGCAGGTTGGACGTTTCGGCTCATTGCTCACCATTTTAACCATTCTGCCTACACTGTGATGCTGTATTGGATGTAATTTGAGTGTGGACATTTCCTGGCCAATGCAGTGATCCACGCTTCGTTGTAAAGCGGCACACCACCCCAACAAGAGAAGTCATTATGTGGGGGTGCCATTTCCTACAATTCCTGCACCTCACTGGTGGTGATTGAAGGAACCCTAATGGTGCGACGATAAGTCCAGGAAAAATTCTGTGACCATGTGCGCTCCTCTTCTTGGCGCAGCTCGACAACCCCATTTTCCTGCAGGGTAATGCCCAGCCTCACACAGCACAGGTATCTCTGGCCTGCCTTTGTGATGTCAACATTCTTTCTTGGCCAGCAAGGTTCCCAGACGTCTTGTCTATCTACAACGTTTGGGACCAGATTGGATGGCAACTTAGCCAGCGGCAACTACGACAGATTTGGAGAGTCAGTTGTGCCAGCTATGGCATGATCTTCCTTAGAAGAATATTCTTTTGCTTCAATGCTCGACTGTATCGTGCCTTTCTCAGTGCTACAAGTGGTCCAACACCATACTAAGTGCATCCTTGAAGTGTTGGTCCCCTGCTTGGTGTGGTACAATATTTTGATGTTTTCTGCATACGTACTATGTTCCATGCCTGTACCCACTTACGTGCCTGTGTGATGACACCATCAGGATGATGATTTTTTTTTACAAGTGAGTGTTTGTGTAAAGCTTAATTTTTATAAAGTAGTTGTGCTTCAGCAAACAGTTTTTGATGCTTGTATAATGTAACTATTAAAAGGACAATAGTTTAGTACACTTGATAATTTTTTTATTTTGTTATTCATAGAATTTTGGTTTTTAACTTTTGTAGTTCACAAATAGTCAGAGTTACAACATTATAAGAGGTGTTGCAAACATGCATAAAAGCTGATTATCGTCCCTAATCAGAGTAAGGAGAGCGGATATTCTTTACACAATGGTTAGCTCTAGCTATGGCCAACTATTCTGAACCATGATAAAATGATAGCTATTCAAGCTAATCAGTATTGATTTAGCATTGAATTAAAGACCACGTAGGCAGTAAAACATTGTCGCTGTAAGAAATTTAGGGGTCTCAGTAAAATATAGTATTTTTAAAATCGGTGTTTGCAAATACACATCTCAGTAAATAAATCCTCTTAGAATATAATTTTTTTCCAGGAAAGGTAAAAAAAACTATTATTTACACCATTACTTTTTACTTTTATCCTATAACGTATATTCAAAGAGAAAAAAATAATGGAAATGGTTAAAAACAGTATTTTTATTGCTTTCCTGTGCAGGTTTCTTAAGTTAAAAGAAAAATGTATAAAGAGGCATCTGTAGTTTAATCCATTGGCTTTCATCGCGTTTAATAGTATACTACTGTTGCAGATTAAATTTGCAAGAAATCCAGCTACTCGAGAATGCTTATCACAGTTTTGGTAGGGTCCATCACAGTGCTTTCTTATGGCCAGACATAACCTTGAGGTGCTAAAAATTATTTTACTATGGATTTCCCTTAATGCTAAGGGATGGGTCACATTGGTGTGAGAATAAAATTTCCACCTTTCAATGAGTTATGCAATTCAAATCCCAGGTTAGGAAAGTTGCATTTTATGGTAGATTGTTTACAATTTATGGTAGATTTTGTGTGTTAACATGTATTCATGTTGCTAAACCGGGATAATAAGTAAGAATTATAAAAAAAGTAATTGTTTTTTTTTTAACATTCAATCAGTGCACACTGTTTGTTGTCAAGTAGTGGGGTTATTTAGCTCTTCCTTTTCAGTGGCTAATAATAATGTAGTATAGATTTTGATTTATGTTTTAAAATATTGAATAACTGTTCAGTTATATACTTATAGGATGATAAGTTAACTTCTCACACTCCTGTCTTGTGAAAGTTGGATTCACTTGTAGAATATAGATCCAGCTTAATAACTGTATGCCATCTAAAATGTAATTTCCATGTGGTCTTTTAAAACAAACTTAGATTCGCTTAAAGTTCTTGCCTCACTTGAACTTGAACATAAATTTACACATTTCAAGTCCACTATTATTTAACACATCAGGTAAACTCTTGTTTCAAATGCATAAAACATAAAACCGTTCCTGAGCTAGCACATCCAGTTATGTTGTTTGAAAGAAATGCCATTTTTCTGTGACAATTGTAAATATGTATGTATGTATGTGTGTGTGTGTGTGTATATATATATATCTTGAACACCCACGACAACTCCGTACTGGGGCTCCAAATAAAAAAGTGTTTCATACAAATATTGTATAACTGAAAGGGAGAAATCATACCGCTGGAGAGTCAGCCTTATAGAATTATTTATTAGTGAGATACGAGTACTAACATCAGTTTTTTAAATGGCACCATGTGTATATTCGTCAAAAGTTCAATGAAGTTTGTCAAGACTTATTCAAAAAGGTATCTGATGCAGGACGGCGTCTTGCCTTCCAGACCGTGTGCCTCGCCGCACATCCACCACATCAACCGGCACCAATGTGCCCTCAGTGCACAGTGCAGTGCAAGAGCAGGAGAGTGCTCCGGGCGGGCGAGAGTGCATTATGATGGAATTAAGCACGCATTACTAATAGGGAAATTTAAGATCAAATAAATAAAAGCAAAGGATAGACACACCAGGCATGTGGACGCTCAAAGACGCCCCTAAAAGCGTTTCAGTGCTTTAATTATGTTTATTTGAAAATTCACGTATTTTTCACCTCAGCTGTTTCACCCTCATTTCGTGCTATCCACATTTAAATTGTATTTGTTAACGTGCAGTGTAATATTATGTATTTAGTTATTCAAGTTTTATGCAACGGCTGATGTCCACTTAGTGGTGCAAGTGTTTTAGTTCAACAGAATGTAGTGCAGGGCGAGCCGCTTGCCGCCATTGTCCGTGTCTCGCGATTTCGCCTCATTCAGTTGCCGTCGAATGTCTCAAGGGGTCAGTGCATGCTGCATCAGGCTCTGGGTGCTTTCACGTTTTTGCGCCAATCATCTTTAGCTGCAATAGTCTGATGTAACTTACTGGAACCTGTTCTTTTCTGCACCCGGAGATGCTACCCCTTCTTCCCCGGGAATAGCATCGCCCGGGGAAGCTTAACACACCAGTAATTCATTGTTGTGCACACCTGTGTACTTTTGCAGTTTTGCCTATCTGGCGGGCCGCAGGCCAGTACCCGTGTGAAATTTTCACCTAGAGTGATGTAAAGTTTTGTGCAAGAGTAATTACATGCAAGTTTTCAGACTCTGTGTTTTTTATTTCAAGCACTGCTTTCAGGCGTTTCAAGGTCCGGGTCCCCTACAACCCGCTTTCACTATAATTTCACGTAATTTAATAACCAGCATGCTTAATACTGAGCTTTTATCAGTAAAAGGCATATGGGTCAGCCTGAATAGGCCCACTTCATTCCGACGTAAGTATCAGGCGTAGGGAACACCTGGTTTTCCTGTCCAGAGGGGCTCATCAAACAATTTCACTGAGGAACTGTGCACGACGTCCGGGCGAACGGCCCGCTGTACACTGAAATCATCACCACCTGCAGCAATTGACACTGCCCGCCGATGGTGTCTGGCGCCTAGTCGGATATCCAACTCCAAACCCACCTAACAATGTTTTTCACCGCCCCTCAAAACTTCCATTAACCCAACACCACCCAGCCAACAGGCGTTAAATTTGCGCCCTTCCGTGGTGCCATTTCCTGCTGAAAACACTCATTGCTCAACATTTTTCCTACGAAATTTAACAGGCGTTAAATCACAATGTACCAATCTAATAAACAGAACGTTAAAACCGCCTCAGGCAATGGGACTCATAAGGGTTCATGAAGACCCATTATGTGATGCCTTGTGGCTCGATTGCCCTGCATGGTACAGTACAGTATGACATTAACGCTCTGCATTTTATTTAGAAGTGTTGTAAATAGCGCAGGTAATCAGAGTTGCGTACCCCATTTCACAAAGGTTGCGCTTAGAGGAAACACTGGAACACACAAGACTTGACTACTACTCAATCAGTCATCCGTGTGCAGTCGAATAGAGTACACTGCAAGGTGAGAGTTGTCGTAACGGAAATGTACTGCAACAACGAGAAGGTAGAAATTCTTCTCATCTATGGAGAATGTAAGTTAGCAGATGAATGTGTTCCTATTTTACAGTGCAGTGTCGTATGTTCAAATGAGTTGTACTGAAACACACACACAGTTCCATTATTATCATTATCAATAGCTTGGTATGCTCACACGTCGTTCATTCTGTTGCAGGTTGGCTAAATGCTAGTCAGGTGGAGCAACTCTACAGAGAATACCCTGACAACACCCCCTGTCCAGGCGGATGATTTCCTGTCTCGTGAAGCTTTGTGAAACTGGCAATTTGAACCCGCTGTGAAGTAATCATCGTAGAACTCGCACAGATGAAGCTACCGAGGTTGCTGTTCTCGCTGCTGTAAAAGTTAATCCACACGTCAGCACATGCCAACTTAAAGCCGAAATTTGCGTTCTGAAAACGAGTGCACATCACATTCTTAAGTGTTATATTTCCAGCCCTATCATGTACTCTTACACCAAGAATTGCACGGAAATTATTTCCAAAATTGTGTAGATTCTGTCAATGAGCACATCATCAAATTGTCAAACTAAACTTTTTTCGGATGTTCTTTTTACTAATGAATTGTCGTTCTCCAATGCAGGCCAAGTGAATGTGAGAAACATGCATTATTGGGTTGTTGAGAACCCACGGTGTCTTCTACAGGTGGACCATCAGCATCAATGGAGAGTTAACGCCTGAAGTGGGATGGTTGGCAATATGGTTATAGGGCCTTATTTCGTGTGTGGTAACTGAAACGGCAGGGAGTATGCCACCTTCATACAAACAATTCTTCCTGGTCTTTAAGGAGGAGATACCTCTAAGGAACAGAATGATAATGTGGTACCAGCACAATGGATGCCCAGCACATAATGCCATGTATACACGTTGTGTTCTGAACCAAAAGTAACCTGGTAGGTGGATTGGTCGTGGAGACCCAGTTCAGTGACCTGCTCTGTCTCCTGACAACCTCCTGTACTTTTTCTTTGGGGTTACCTCAAAGGCGCTGTCTATCAAGATATTTCAACAACTCCAGAACATGCAGGAACGTATTGTGCGTGCTTGTAATGCTCTTCAACAGGAAACACTGGAGGAATCAGTGTTGTCACTCATCCAGCGACTGACTTGTGTATACCTGCCAATGATCACCACTTTGAACATCTAATGTGAATGTTCAGCCTCTTGCAGTACCCATATGGATAGTTCTACAAATGGGCAGTAGAAATCCCACTTTCTGTGTCGTATTTAATGTTCATGTTATGGAAGTGTACATTGTGCTACATGTTTAAATAGGTTTTGAAGAGCTATATTGAACTTTTGAGTTTTGACCAATAGATACAGATGTTAGTATTCGTATCTCACTAATAATTAATGCCATATGGTTGACTCCCCAGCAGTATGATTTCCCCCTTCCAGTTATACAATTTTCGTATTAAACACTTTTTATTTGGAGCCCTGGTCTGGAGTTATTATGGGTGGCCAATATAAATGGGACAGCTGTATATACACAGTATAACTATCACCTATAAATAAAGTTGTTAGCAGCAGATAGTTACAAAGACTGCATGACGTAACACTACTGCAAAGAGAAATGGAATTGGGTAATGGTATAAAAATAACATTGATGTGAAGCCAAGTGCACTTTACTTTAAGTTTTCCATCACTATGGTTGGAAAAATGCAGGAGGTTGTTCATCAAGCTAAATTCTCTGTGTTATTTACTTTAACCACAGAAAGTTTGTTTAGGACAATTTTTAATTTTTACATTATCATTTATTTTTGTGTGTGAGCTTACATGTTTACACATTTAAGAAGAATACATTAAAAATAATTGAAACCTTGCATTGCTTATGAAGGCTATTATGATGGATTGCATACTATTGTATTTCAATATCAATAGAAATAATTTCTCGTGCTACCATCCACAAAGTTGGAACTTCCACAACTTTCTGTTTGGTTAGGTATGTACTGTGAGTAGTATGGTGAAAAACTTTTTGCCACTGAATTCTGCAGTCTCTGAAATGTTATGATAAGTTTTAAATTGTAAATAGTGTTGTATGTACACATTTTAACATTGTGCTTCGGTCAGTATAATGCAGAGAAATGTTGTAGTACCTTAGGATGTGCACCCACAGCAGCATCTACCATTGCATCCACCACTGCCTGCACATTGCTGCAATTCCAATTTCCCACTAATGTGATGTACGATTCCTGAAAATTGAAAGAATAAGAAAATGTGAGCTCGGGTAACAACATTTATAGAGATACAGTAGTGCATGTGTACACTACCAAGCATGGGCATAAGTAGGAGGGGGCAAGGGGAAGCATTTGCCTTCTCCTGGAAACTGGATTTTTTTTTAATGAAATGTGAGAGATCCTTTAAATGATAAGGGTTTGTAATCATTCTGATAACTAAGTAAAATAACAATTTTTTATAAGAAGTAAATTGCTTATTAGCAGTTTTAACTCCAAAATGCAAGGTTCCTCCGGGAGGAGTAACCAAATTCTTCGTGTTTCTCCAGAGTTTTACTTTGATGATAAAATATATTTTTGTATTTAATATTATATTGTAATATTAGATATATTATACGTTGTTAAATATAAACAAATTTATTCATATTGCACATTATGGATGTTTGTTGCATTTATTTTGTATAAAACAAATTCCAGTTGTAAATCTCTCACTCTGAAGGAAATTTATTCTGATTCTTAAGCTTCCCCTTGGCAGAATCCATATTATGCCCATGCTACCAGAGGGGACGAGGGAGTTCTATTCAGTATAAGTTTTACGTAAGAATTTTAATTAAAAATATATGAAGTAAAAAAATATTTAAATAAAACTTTATTCTTAAACAGTTTGATGTACATATAAAATGTTTTTTTGTAAATTACATTCCCTTTAAATAAAGAAAACCTGTAGTGTATTTCATATATTTTTCTTTTCTAGAACTTGTAAAAATTACCAAAATCATCTGGATCCCACTATTAGTGATTTGCCGACTGGTGGTATAAACCATTGATGCTTGCTTCAATTCCTGTTTTGATTTTTAAATTATAATTATCTGTAATATATACATTCATATCATATGCAATCCTATAATTTTTAAATGTAATTTTGATTTCAATTGTGCTATTTTGCCATTAATTAAATAATCATTTAATTATAGTTATTCATTACATACATATGCTGTAACTTTTGTACACTGCAAATTCCAAACTACAACTTATCATAAGCACCCATATTTTGTCCAGCAAAATTGGTGATCTGGGTCACTGTGGAGGGGTGGGAACAGTTTCTTCAGTACTGGTATGGGTTTTGGTGTAGTGGTTCATCTTGCTTTAAGTGATATATTGTGAGCCTTGTGGGAGTGAAATCTTGCCACAGTAAGGGACACAATTCTATCAGGATAGGCATTGATAAGGTTAGTAGAGCTCTCTAGGATCAGGCAGCTGCTTCTCTTGCTTCAGTACAGTTTCTGACTGGGTGGTATTTCTCTTTCTAGACATGGCAAACACCAACAATTAAGTTTGGCACTTGCTGTATATTGAGCTTTATGTTGGTTATCCTAGGTTTGTGTGGCTTGTATCTTTGGGCAGATGGCAAACTGCGCATGTTCAAAGAGCAGGCATGGAATGTGTTCTGGTGTATTAGATTTATTCAGAGGTTGACTTACACCCTGAACAAACCTGTGCAAGGCTTGTGCGTGTTGGCGTAATTGACCTGGTATTGCTAGTGGAAAAAATTAGTTATGTTAGCCAAGCTTAATTTCTTGTTTACATTGGCAAATATAGCCTTTTTATTTTGGACGTAAGTATCAAGAAATACTGTAACTCGGAAGATGAGGTGGTCCGTCAGTAGGTTGATGGGCTGGTTACCAGTAACTGAAAGCTAAGATGTTTGGTGTAATTCTAGCTGGCACAGGAACTCTCTGTCATTCAAAGCAAGAGGGTTTGGATTAATACAAATTTGTCAGGTTGGAGAGGTGGGAGTTAGAGCTATAGTGAAATTGCCTGCTAGTGTTGTAGAAACCAAGGGTGTTTGTTTAGTACTTACTAATTCGACCATTACTAATATCTGGACCATTCTCATCCTTTTCCTCCCAACTTGGATGCATGCTTCTGAAAGGAAGGGACAGACAGGCAGTGTTTTAGGAATCTTCTTATGGAACAGGGTCAGGCTTACTTTACTCTGTACCCCTGATCTAGAGGCACGAAGGCCTGGAGGTATACTTGTGCATATCCAATGCTGTTGTTTTATCTCTGTGTTGCTCACTCTATCATTTCCTCTCTGTGCTCATTGGTAGTTCCTTTCACCCCTAAAAGAATTTCTGCGAGCCTTGGTGACCAAAGTGTAGTGAATTAGAAATTTGATTTTAGTGTTTCTAAATTGTTTGTCTTATTGTCCCGTCTCTTTCCTTTGTTGGAAAGCTGTAAATTCCTGCTAACCAAAGTGATGTATTTTCATTTAATATTTAGAGAGAGAGATCTAGAGATAGGTAAAGATATCAATAGATATAGAGATGTACATATAT
>NQII01003088.1:99752-206992 GCA_002778355.1 Clitarchus hookeri | reverse complement strand
ATATATATAGCGAGACATATACAGACTGTTTCACCTAACGTTGCGACATTACATGTTTTTGACAAGAAAAAAAATGAAAATTTTCGTGAACAGAAGTGTACACTTGTCCCAAGCGCACATAATGAAAATATCTTTAGAGACTAGCAAAGTCTGGAAATAGTATTTTCAACACAGAAGTAAATAATTTTAAATAGTATGTCTGCAATTTGTCTAGCAGAATGGAATCTATAGGTAAAACTATGAATAACAGGATTGGTTTCACTTGCCTAAACCAAATTCTTTATTTGCAGAGGTAGTGCAAAGTTGCACAGTTGGCAGTGGATTACGTACAATACAGGTGACATGTTTCATTTAACTGTGTGATCGCAATAATTGTCAACGCCAAACAAAATATGAAAAACCTCCTTGCACAGGAATGTACCTACATCAGGGGCTCACAGTATGAAAAAAAAGACAATGCTGGAGAGTCAGATGATAGTGAAGTTAACACATAGTTGTTAATTTATTAGAAGAAGCATGTTTTGACATTCAAACAATGAAAGAACAGGTAAAATTATGAATACTAGAATTAGTTTTACGTTCCTCACATAACTACATACAAGTGATGCCAAGCATCTCAAAGACAGGTAACATTTTTACTGTCAATCTGAAGCCAAACAATGCACAAATGATAACCAATTATAAATCTCTACATCGTATCCTAGTAGAATGAATAATTGTCACCGGAGCAAATGTTCAAAGTGACCACCATTTACTTCAAGGCACTTATGTAAACGGTGAACTAGAGAGCGTTGCACAGATCGCAGTTTTTCCCCATATATTGCAGCACACACACCTCCATTATATGCTGTTGCATTTTATATTTTGTTTTTGGGGTATTTTGGTGTACTTTATCTTTCACTGCACCCCAGAGAAAAAGTCCAATGGTGTCAAAGTTGGGAGATTGAGCTGGCCACATCACTGTACCACCCTGTCCTATCCACCGATTTGGAAACATTTCATTAACTTTCTCACTCTACTGACACATGCAAAGTGTGCGGGGTAACCATCATGCTGGAACCACATTGATAGGCGTGTTTCCAGTGCCACATCCTCCATGAGAAGGGGTAGCGTATCTTGAAGAAACAATGCATATCGCTGCCCATTTAAATGTCCTTAGAGAAAATAGGGGCCTACAATATGGTCATCAATTGTACCGCACCACACGTTAACACTTCACTGTCTTTGATGATCAACCTCGCGAAGCCTGCGGGGGTTTTCCACGGACCAGTAGTGCATCTCTCTAACAATTCACATTACCATGGTTTGTGAACGAAGCTTCATCCGTGAGTAAAATATTACTAAAAAAATGTCTTATCATATTGTAGCTGCTGAAGTGCAAGCCGGCAGAATTCAATACTGGCCTGGAAGTCATGCCCATGCAGCTCATAATGCAGGGACATGTGACACGGATGAAATTTACGCCTGCGCAATATTCTCCAAACACTAGTGGCGCTTATTTCAGAATTGTCTAATATGGCGTGTACTCGCATGCATATTGTATGCTACAGCTGCCATAATTGTGACTTCGTTTCCTTCATTACAGTCGATCTCACTCTTACATTGCGGTAAACAGTGCATGATGCGCTGTTTCCAGATGGCTAGTGATTATCAACAGCCAAGATGTTATGCTGTGTTGTTGACAGAAGTAGTTCATACCTACAAAAATACTTAACAAAAATTGTATAGTAGTGTATAAATATACAATTGTTTGATTAGCTACTCACTGCAATCTAAGTGTGAGATGCACTATAGTTGCTGTTTTTGTACACTGACGACCTTTTTTTGGTTCCAGCTTTCTGTTTCTACGAGACTTCTGCAGATATTTGTAATAGTACGAGGTGAATGACACTGTCGATCTACGTAACATTCTGCATATAATGCCACTGCTCTTGTTGCATTTCTGTGACATTTGCTGGCTGTACACCAAAATATTGTCAAGTTTCTTTTCATTAGTGAACACCAGCATTTCCACTAGTTTAACATGTAATATGGTTGACCCATTCAACCTTGAAACACATACAGCCGACCACTACGGGAGACACCACTACACTGACTTGCGCTGTGTGTATGCCATGTGTACTGTACTCTCTCTACTGCCAACTGTGAAACTTTGCACTGCCTCTGCAAATAAAGTATTTGGTTTAGGCAAGTGATACCAACTCAGTTATTCATAGTTTTTCTTCAGGATTCTATTCTGCTAGACAAATAGCACACATTCCATTTAAAATAAATTATTTCTGTGTTGAAAATACTATTTCTCGACTTTGCTAGTCTCTAAAGATATTCTCATTGCGTGCGCCCGGAACGTGTGTACACTTCTGTTCACAAAACTTTTTTTGTCGAAAAAATGTAAGGTCGCAACGTCGGGGGAAACATCCTGTATTTGACTGGGGTGCTGGGGTAGAATTTTGTAGTGGTACAGCTAATATAAGTTACATATTCAATAAAAGAAGATTTTTATAGAATTTGTTGGTGTGTACTATTAACTAACCCTGTTTTAACTTATTGAAATGTATCTATTGTTTAAAGTAAGTTTTTAAATGTAAATTTCATTTGTGGTCTGGGAAACTAAACATATACACCGGTTGGTTTTCAGAAAACTTTTTAATTACTATAAATTGCATTGTACATTGTTGCTGTTTATTTGTGACACATCCAAAATTTAACAGATTACATTTAGGTTTTTATGCACTGTAAGGTACAACATTCTGGAAAAAAAAAAAAAAGTGAATTTTAAACTTTTCAGTACCAAGAATTTGAGGGAAGTCCAAGGAAAATCTTTATGGCACATGGAGCCAAAGTGTTGCAGTTGTTACTTGCCTTCTACCATGTTGAACAATGTTCAAGTCCCAAAAGGTTAACGTAAAAAAAATTTTATGTGGCAAATGAAAAAATTGCCATTGCCTTGTAGTTTTCTCAGTGTACTCCGCCTTACCCCTCCATTGCATTCCAATGCTGCTCCATTCTCCATATCGCTTATCTTTCATTGGTGCTGAAGTATCTCATTTTGTGGTACATGGTTAGGAAACATGTATATGATCTTCCTTTTCTAGTAAACATTAGCAAGGTTTCATTAGAGCACTTGGTAGAATAATATAGTATGTTTTGGCGCAATGGGACCTGGGACCGGAGCATTAGAGCTGTTCATGATTTGTCATTCTGGTCGGCCGGCAGCCGTTTTTCCATCAGACTTTTCCCTTTTTTACCTGAAAATCAACTAAATTTCCCTCAATTTCCCTTTTCCCCCTCAAAAAAGCACCAATCCCCCAAAAGGTAATTTTCAATCCATCGGACGAATTTGGGGGATCCTTTTTGAGGGCAGAGCAGTGGTGGCCATATTGGTTTTATAGGAATAGGTTATGCCAAATCGATATAAAGGATCCAGGGTCCAAAGTCAAACCTAACCATCTTGTCCACCATATTTAATCCAGGTTGCCTTGACCTTGACCCCAGTGACTTTCAACCATGAAAACCCAAAAAAATGTATTTAAAATTATTAAAACCTTGACCTTCGATTTTGACCCCAATGACCTTTGACCTTGAAAAACCCCCAAAATTCAAAAGTATTCCAAAAAATCCTTAAAAAATACTTAAAAAAATTATTATAAATTTATAAAAAAAATTATTATTACAAAATTTATTTTGAAAAAATTTACATATCCGGAGGTCTCCCTTACTCCCACCACTCCTCAGCTATACTCATTATATTGTATGCAGCCATCTTGATTTTTTGTGTCATTTGTTTATACATTGCTGGAGAATGCCATCTTGGTTTTTCGTTTCTTGTTTATTTATACACTGCTGGAGAACGCCATCTTGGTTTTTTCGTTGGTCATTTGTTTATACATTGCCAGAGAACGCCATCTTGGATTTCATATATTTTCAACACCTAGGTGTCGCTAGTGTATTAATACTCCCACCAGGCGAGTTTTCCATGTTGGATTCTATTTTCAACACATAGATAGTGTTAATTTCTCGATTTTACTGCTAGGCGAGCTGTCAGCATCCATCCACTCTCTCGGTTCAGCCTCTTTCAGAGAAGCAGAAGGGACTGTATAAGAAAGTGAACACACATTACTATGTACATATAAATTTAAATTTGCTTCCATCTTTCTAATTATTTTGTACATTCAATCTTTACATTTCTCAAATGTTTGCAGATCATGGATATTAGCCAACAGTCTCATGCGATGTATCTCCGTTCTTTCAGTTTACTAATGATCGAAGATATCTTAACAATGCGCGACACATACTCACGTTTTTGAAGGTCAGTCAAATATCTGAGTCTATCAACAAGTTCATTCGGGTCTTAGGGAAATAGGTAGCCAGTATTCTCTGCTTCTTCTGCCTTCTTTGTGTCGTTCATTGCAACAAATGTGTTGGAGAGGTGAGTCAGCACATCAAGAAAATCGCCACCATAGTCTTCAACATTATCACTGTCTTTATGTTCATTTTCATTTATGCGTTCTTCATAATCATCTTCACTTCATGTTTAATCCTCAATATTATATTTGCTTTTCTTTGTAGCAGGTGTGCAATACTCATCAGTATTTAGAGCCGACGACTGTTTATTTTGAAGTTTGTCAACTTCATGTGAATGTCTTGCAAGTGTACATTCTGCGCAATCCAACTCTACTGCACTCATTTCGTCTTTAGCATTAATTGTCCCATCATAATCGCCTATTGAATCGGTACCCATTGATGCAGCAAGAGGTATTACCGGGCAACACTTGCTGACTCCCAGTAGACCAATCCTTCCAGATCTTGGTATGTCCTTTCAATGTATCGCCTTGCATAAACTGCATGTGGTCATTGTCATAGTGCTTCATCATGCGAGTTCCTTTGTCGTCTGCAAACATGTAATGTAATGTATTAACAGGAGCTAACGAAGTCATGAAATGCTGTTTCTCAGTGGGCGAAAAAAACACTACTTTTATCAGCCTTGATATGTTTATTTAAGTTATCACATTGGGTGAACTGCCTAGGACAATTTTTTCAGTAAAAATCACGCAAAATATGTTTTTCAAACACTCAACTCTTCTGATGTCGCCACGCATTGCAACTTTTACCGAATGACTTGGCACAGTAACAGCATTGTTTTCCATGTAATTTGTGGGCAGTCGTTGAAGGTATGCAATGTAGTCATACATGACATACACAATTTCACATCGTCAGTGGCGTGCATCGTCTTCAAATATACATGAATTCATACACTTTACTCCTGCCGACTGACTCCTGCAGCAATCCTGACTCCTGCAGCAATCCTCCTCAGCAATCCTGACTCCTGCAGCAATCCTCCTCAGCAATCCTGACGCCTGCAGAATTACCCCTGCAGACTGACGCCTGCAGACCAACTCCTACAGACTGACACTTGCCAAGATGTTACTGATTTGCTGGTTTAAAAAGAACTAACATATGACACATGAATATATTTATGTAGATAATTCATCACATTCATTAAAAGTGTCGTGATACCAGTCATTTTTAATATGGCGCCTGGTCGATGCTGTTTTACAAGCTATTGCCCGACGAATCCTTGAGCTAAACGAACAGTCGTTGGATAACTCACCATCGATGCCGCTCACTTGTGAGCATGCCCATGATAGTCAATGTAGCACCATCCGATCGGGACTCGAACCGGCGTCACACACGCTCGCCAACATCTTCGAGGCCCAGAAGCAAGTCGTCCCTTTGCGATGCATTTTGCAAAACCTTTCACGAACCATTCATCCATTGTACTAACTTACCTTCTCAAATCACTTCACGAAACACATTGTGAATTATCCATCTGATTAGAGGAACATTTAAAGTACTGCCGTTTTAAGGAGCCTGTATTATACTCCCACAAGGCCTTCTGCCATACATTTGAAATAAAAAATATGGGAGCACTCTGACGAAACCTAAATTCTAGTTCGCCCCAGAAGAAAACACTCGGGTATTATTATATATATTATTTTAATATAATTGTAGGTGTAAATGTACATATATAAATATCTATAAATTTTTTAATTAATTTTATACATAATTATGTATATTCCTATCTTATGTCAGAATGACAGAGTATGAACAGCTCTAACGCTCCGGTCCCTGGTCCCGTTGTGCCAAAACATACTCTATTTGTCTATTTCACTTACAGTATATTTGTAGAAGTACTCATCTCCATACTGCATACGCACATTGCTAGGGCAGTCTTTCCAGATTCTTTTGAAGCAACTCCTGACATTTTCATCTTCTGTTATTTTGGTCCTGAAAAATTGGGCAAATAAGCAGGGTTTTTTGTAAAATATATATTAGTATTTGAGCTCGTTGGGTTTATATGCATTGTGTAGCACTACAACAGTTTGAAGAAACACTATAGACCATTCACGGTTACTTCCGACTTTTCTGAAGTCCTGCTAAAGTTCTACTTTCAGGATATGCCTCCTCTTCATGCGAACAAAGCTTTACTAAGTCTAGAAAACTATACCAAGGGACAGTTTGCTGCGTTCGTGCGCAGTTAATAATATTTTACATAATAACTATTTCTTACTAGCCACTACCGGTTTTTGTTTATATTAAATAAATGTTTTAATATATGTGTAAAGTGTAAGTATTCATTCATTTTAACCAAAATTAAGATACTTTTAAGTTAACAGAAGTATTAAATGATTATGATACACGACACATTTACGAAAGAACCGAGGACTTCATACATGGGGCGATTTTTCAAAGGTTTGGTACAAAAAGTGTGGAGAAACCACGAATAGACTGCAGTGATTAATTACATTTGGGTGGGGGATGGAAATTTATGTTCTTTCCTAGTGTTTTAAACTGATGAAAATTGTACATGAGTCTTGAACTATCAGAGTGGAAAAATATTGACATATGTTAAGTAGTGTGGTTTGATATTATATGAAAGTAATTGTTTTGATAATGTGAAAAGTACTCTGGAAATAGTCCCTTAAACCAGTTTTCAATCCATTATAAACTACTTAATATCAAATATTTCCACCCAAATATTGAAGTGACAATAGCTGTAATTTATTTAGATACATCTCATCAATTTTATGTTCCTCGGCGGTAGAGAAATACGTGCAATGTTTGTTTATGTTTTGAGCTATGTGATAACAACATTGGTATCTGTAGATTGTTTTTTCACTTCTGCTGACAGTAGTTTTGACAGTCTAGCCTAGTTTTGTTTGTATACATGCCAAATTAGATTTTCATATTTTTGAGACTTTTTTTAAAATTCTTTTATTGATGTGCTTCACTGTTTTCCATCCGCCCCACCTTGCACAAGACTATTGCTTGTTAAGTATAGATTTTATAACTACTTTATCAGACATATTGGTAGTAGAAATTTATTAAGTAACAGTAGTTTGTTGTTAATAGAGTATCATTTTTAACTAACATTCTTTGTTGTTTGGGTACAGAAATGTTTTTGTTTGCACTTGAGAAAAAGTGACAAAAGGAGTATCTTGATGTGTAGAGCCAATCCCTACCTGACTTTCACTTAGCTGATTTTGAGTGGCTAAGAAGTAATACTCACACATTGCTTCTGTATTTAGTGACCTAACAATTTTTGCCATGGTGATTTTGTGCTTACATATTACGGTACATAAATTATTTACAGGCTAATTTCATATTCTGAAACAAGTTTAGAAATGAATTGATAAAGATTAGTTCATATCTAGTATGTGTGTGTATATTAGAGAGAGAGAGAGAGAGAGATAGAGATATATAGAGATATAGAGATAGATAGATAGAGATAGATAGATATAGATAGATATAGATAGAGATAGATAGAGATAGATATAGATAGATATAGATAGATAGAGATATAGATAGATAGATAGAGATATAGATAGAGATAGATAGAGAGAGATAGAGATAGATAGATAGAGAGAGAGATAGATAGATATAGATAGATAGAAAATAAGTGAATTTGGGAGGGGGGAGGGGGAATAGTGGGGCAGGAATTGGGAAATAGACTTGAACACTTTCTAGCTTAACTGAATGTTAAGGGAGATATGAGTAGTTAAAAATTGAGATTTTAAAATTTTATTTTTGCAAAATATCAGAAAAGAAGTGAAATTAAATTACAATTCTCTGAACATTGTTTTATTTTGTTTGGTTCTTAAACCCAAGAGAAAGTTTTCTTGATACCTCCTACCGTAATAAAAATAACAGGGGTGGCTATCCTCTTATTGCATCAAACTTTTTTGCCATTAGGATTTATGAGTGTTTGATGCTGGTTTATTAATCAGTATGACCTAATTAACAAAAATAGTCCTCTTGTTACAACTGCCTAGGACTTACCGTTCTCGTGTAAAACGCACACCAAACATTTTGCGGCAGCCAATACAGTTTCAGGCGCGTAGGCAATACCGATACTCCCTGCTGGGAGTAATACACCAACTGTCACCGGAAACAAACAGGCAACTTCAGTACTTAGGTTTGTTAATGTATTACATGTTGTTTAGAGTAAGTGTTAAAAATGTCCCCACCATTGTCTGTGCAGTGGGCACAGCAGCATTCTATAGATTTGTGCACCTTGTACATGAAAATGGTGGGTCCTGGGCAGTTGCAACACGAGGACCATTTTAAAACGTTCATAAATCATGACAGTAAAAAAGTTTAATGCAATGAGAGGGTTATATAGCAATTCTGAATATACCTCGCGTAATTCCATATGGTTATTTTCAGAAAAACAGATATTTAATTTGCTTTTTCTGAGAGACTTCTGCAGTGAGTTTGTCATTCTGCATATTCTTTTGCTTTGTTACTTTTAACCTTAACATCCACATTCTAGTGAGCAGTTTCATCAAAAGACTTCTTTCATTTTAGTTTTAAAGACAAAAGTGAAAATATGAGCAACTAAATTTCCAAAGTAGTGAGGGTGATGACATGTGCTACTCGTAGATGGTTGCCAGGTTGCCTTACTTTTAATTTGTGATTGGTTGCAATGCCAGTCACAACCCACCATCCCACAGTATTCATTGCTTCCACTGCAGTTCATCACCGTTTGCAACAGAATTTCTCCAGAGAGGCAGCATCCATTAACCACTACTGAGAGTAAACCAACCTTGTAGCAATACTCACTTGTAGAAGAATGGCTCAATACCATGTACAGTGACTGACCATTTCCTCATCTGCCGCCTTAAGCCATCAATAAATGCCACCACTGCAGACTTGCTCATGCTGTAGATCAGAAGCGGGGGTATGGTTACGCGACCTGTCAGGCAAATAGATTTCATTAGTAACATATAGCAATTTTTAAAAACTGTTTTTTGTTCATGCTAAAGATAAAATTTTAAGTACTAGTATACTTAAAATGTGGAAGTGTAGTGTACAAACAACCAAGAGTAACAGGCAACTTCAAGTGACAAAGGTTAAAACTTAAACAAAACTTTTGACAAGGGTGGGCCACTCACCCCTGCTACCAGACATATGAGCATCCATCTTAAGTCACTTTTAGTAGATAATAAACACAGGCCATTTTTTAAGAAACTAGGTAAACAAAAGAAAGTAAGAACTATTCTGACAACGGTTGGTTACTAGCCACCTGCTCAACCTCTTAACGCGGAGGACACGAGATTTTTTTCAGGGTTTCCCTTATCCTATTGTGAAAATCCACCGTAAGATTACAGTCATTTTCTCCCCCGCTATTTACACCAGTCTGAAAATATCTTTCTTCAGCGCAGATACTATTGAGTCTTCATGGTAACTTTTACAAGGGGCTCGTAGCTACCAACCAAAGCCAGCTCCCCAGTGATTTTTTAAAAGAGGTGTTATTCTTCTGTCACACTTCCCTGGCCTGGCCTGGCCTGGCCTGTCATATTTGGCTCAGTTTCACTAGGTTAGAAGGAAGGAGGTGAAGTAGCCAGACAATTATGAAATTTTAGATGACTGTGTAGCTCATCCTGCTAATAAAGTGTAACACGAAATCACTGTTGTGCAGTGACAAAGTAATGTATATGGCTTTTCATTGCATGTTTATGAATGAAGTGGTCAAAGGGGACAGTATGTCATTATTGTGGCATGGGTACTATGCTGCCTTGGAGATTGCAGCTATCGAGAAGCTTATGTAAACTTTTAGTTTAGTCTTGAAGTACTCACCAGCGAAACTGCCAACACAGATGATCCTGCCTTTGGACTCAATGATCATATCGAGGAAAGCTTTTGTGATGCGCATCATGCCAAAAAGGTTTACATGGAATACCTTTTCAATCTCTTCCATAGATGTCCAGTGGAGTTCACCCACGCTCAGGCTACCAGCATTATTCACTACGGCCCACAGCACTGCAACATATGCATAGCATCATTGTTGTACATCATAAGTGTGTGTTTCATAAATATAAGCAACTTAGTACGCCGGCTTCTGCAAAACTTTTATATGGTGGGACTTCGGTGTTCCGATATATTATTTTTTTTGTTGGTGGCTGTTTATTGTTACACCTGGAGCAGATGGAGGTAATTTTATTGCATAATTGCATATGGGGTTATTTATGTTGATAGTCAGGTATTTTACAAATTTTAAGCTTTTATTACATACGGAAATTTAGTTCCTAGGAAGAGAACTTTTTTGTGATTTTTATTAGACAACTGAAACTGTATAGTAGTATGTATTAGTCAGTTAAATGGACATAATAACAGTACTGCACACTCTGCTTTTTTGTACAACATTAATTATTCGTGTCTGATGTGTATCACTTTAAAGTAGTTGTGGGGGAAATAGTGATATTCCATATTTATTGAATTGCCAGTTTAGATAATGTTACCAATTGCTCTTTTTTCTGCTGTTTTGGTGGAAGTATTTAGGGAAAAACAGCATTGCAGGTATTATTTCTCAAAATGGATGTTTATTTTACAACTTCTCTTACCAAATAAATGAAAAAAATTCTTTCAGTTTTGGTAAATTGTAACTGGTAGTACCAAGTTTTTACAACTAATTGCTAGTTCTGTGCACAATGAGTCAGTGATTCCCTCTGGTAACTACATATAATATTTTTAAGATGTCTGGGTAGTAGGTCATTTTAATTACAAAGCCCTGCAAATAAAAATTACAACCAGTAACCAAGAAAATGCATCATGCAAGCTATAGACGAGACACAGAGGCGCATAGCAAGATGGAGGTCTCCACCAACCTTTGTCGGCGATTATGCTCTTGACGAGCTGTAGAGCCGCTTGGACGCTGTCATCCTTGGAAACATCTAGTGGGATGATGTGCAACCTTGACGAGGTGGATGCCTTGAGAGTGGCAGCTCCCGGGCCATCTGGGAGCAGGCAACCAGCGTAAACCACCACACCCAGAGCATCCAGGCGTTTGGCGCACTCCTGCCCGAACCCAGAGTCACAGCCTGCACAGCATACAATCAGTATTTATGTAGTGATGTGTAGCAGTCTTTGCATGAAATAACCAGCACATCTACAATGGGTAATACTGACATGATTATACTTGAGGATGTAGATTTAAAGTTTTTATTAAGGCTCGGCCTCGCACACCATGTTGAATGACTGGTTTCTAGCTTATTTCAGGTTTTTAGAGACACTTATTTTGAAACTACAGGTATATTTCTCTCACAATATACATCGTGCTGTAGAACAAACATAAAATTTTAACTTTTGCCGAGTACTCATGGTGTAATTAGTGCAGTCTCGTTTTTAAGTAGCCAGTAGATACTTGTGGTTTCATGATTGCCAGATAACTTGTAAATAAAATTTGATGACCACATCTCAAGGCATTTATGAAATGTAAAAGTGCCATAATAAGAAGTATTTAGTCAGTTAATTGAAAAGAACGTTTTGGCACATAAATGGAAAATTCAGCATAGCAGAGGAACAAGAGTTTAAACTGCCCCTCTTCTTTCGTGTTTTACAACTTTAGAAGAATTAGACAATAAAATTTTCACTCTGTGTGTGCCAAGTGAAGTGCTGCCTTGTGTAGTGTATGTCAACCGGGAGATCGTCTGCTTGAGTCCCACGTATTAATTAGTATTTCCCACAATTTCAAATTTAATTTAGGTTTATGTTAATTTATTCTAAAATACTGTGTGTTTAAGTCTGAAATATTGACCCCTGTGAATGCTGTAATAATTTTAATCCTCAAAATTCAAGCTGAAGATGGCCCCTGCTACAGTCATTCTTGGAGGGTACACATATATAAATTAAATTTAGTAAAAGCATTCTTGTGACCAGTCGGGTATTAATTAAGTCACAATTCGTACCACCACAATGTGGTGCTGGTGGTATCCCAAGTAGCAAACAAACATTTAACAATTGGCCAACTCTTGGTAGTGATGGTAAACGTAAAAATTTATGACTGTCAGCATTTCTTATAATGTTGGCAATCACGTGATATCAATTAAAGTGACTGTGCCTATTTTTAGCCATCTACCTGAGAAGGCTTACCAGATCACTTTCCTGTGCTTATGTGTCCCCCTAAAAACTTTAGAACACATGAACCAAATTTCACCAAACTCTGTACATATTTATTACTTAATAAGGACATCCGACTCTTACTGTTTTTGTCCATGCCGGGCGTTTACTTTCGAAATAGTGGCCATTTTAAAATTTCTGGTGCTATGTCATATCTCGGAAACTATTGAACTGATCTAAACCAAATTTTAAATTAACAGTACGTATATCATGTAAGCATTGAATTTATAAATTTATGTAGTTGGTCAACTATTTTGGAAGAAAGCACTACATGAAAAAATGAAGTTTTTATGATATATTAAAAAAAAGCTACCGTACCGATTCTCACCAAATTTGGTACATAAATAATGCCATAGTAGTCCATGTAAACATATACAATTTTAATTGATTAGGCACTTAGTGGTGGCCATACAAACATTTTATGTACGTTTAGTATATCTGCCATACCACTTGGCAATTTTGACCAAATTTTGTATACTGAAAGCATTGTACTACAATCATCATATAGGCCAACAAACAACCATTCTTGCCTACCATTTTATAAGACAACGCCACATTTATAAAAAAATTTTGTTATATCATGCCCTGGGAAACAATTGATCGATTCGTACCAAATTTGGTAAGTAAGTAGTACTGCAGCAAGTGATGTAAATTAGTATGTTTTAAGTGGGGCAGACACTTATTTTGAAATTGGCATCCATATAAACAGTTTAGCCTAGTACACTATATCTACAAAACTAGGAAACAAACCTGAGCCTACCGTAACTGTATATGATGGGACTATCTATTACAGTTGTCTAATGTGTGTATACAAATCATCTTTTCTCCGCCATTTTTTTAGATAGCCCCACATGAAAAAATTCAGTTTTATGTTATTTTGGGAAACACTCAACCAATTCCTACCAAATTTGGTGAACAAGTTTAACTATGGTATGCCGCATTAATTTAAGCCATATGTTTAAGTGGCCCAGACAATTATTTTGAGAATGGCGACTATAATCATTTTAGCATATCTACGATTGTGCTAATACATAAACCTTTTTGTCTTCAATTTATGGAGATCGTCACATGCAAAACATGGAGGCTTAATGCCTTATCTGGAGAACCATTCAACCGATTGCCAGTAAATTTTACACGTAAGTAGTGCTACAATAGTGCATGTAAAATTTAATTTTTTAGTTGCTACTGGTCTCGTTTTTAATTATGTTATAAATAATTTAGATCAGTACAGTATGTTATATCTATTTAATCATTCAACAAAGTTCAGCAAACTTTTGTACACTATAACTATTCATTAGGATAATCAATTACGCCAACAGACATCTTCTTTTGCAGACTTTTTTTTTTTATAAAATACTGCAAGGTGAAGAAATGGAACATTTGATTAATTTCCACTAAATTTCGTGCACCAGTAGTGTTACAAAAGGCAGTGCAAACTTGCATGAATTAAGTGAGTTTAGGCACTGATTTTCAAAATGGCAGCAATATAAATAAATTAGATAAGTCATCTGTTAAAAAAAATTAACTAAATTTAACCAAACTTCTTACACTTATAGTATATATTACAAGCATAATATACAGAAACTATTTTTTAGGCATTTGTGTACAATTCTGCAAAATGGTAAAATAAAGTTTCTATGCTATATCTTGGGAACCAATCAACTAATTTCCACCAAATTACTCACACAAGTAGTGCTACTGAAGACTGTTTAAAATTTGGTGTTTAAAGTGGCTCGGGCACTTATTTCCAAAATGACGATCCTGTAAATATTTTATGTTAGTAAACCCCTTCATTCAAAACATTAGATATCCGAAGTTGATGCCTCGAATCCTACCTTCATAAAGCTGTTGATTGCTCGCTAGCTTAAGGTGGACTCACAATCATCTGTCGCGTCCGTCAGTCACTAATCCGTCTGTGTTTTCGTCCGTCGGTTGAAAGCTATTCACAACAATCCGTCGACCGTCAATCCTTCTGTACGGCAAAATTTCATTTTGACAACTTAACATCATGAACTTTCTTTAGTTAGAGGTATAATTTGGTTGGAAATACATTTTCTAGAGAGAAATGTTTTGTGGAAATATTTTTTATGCATGATAAGAATTTATACTGAATTATGGTTTACATTTTAAATTCCTGAATTTACCACCAAAGATAAATACACACATATTCACCACCTTGCATTTTATCTCAAAGTATGTGTTCCCGTCTACAGAATGTCGTCGGAAGGCAGTGGCCCATCTGTCCGTCCGTTGAAAGTTAAAGTTTGAGAAATATTTGACGGATTGAGGGATAGAAAAAAAAGTTGTCCTGCGATTGGTTGAATATCATGTGACCGCTGGACGGACAGGCGACTGACGGATGCTTACGAGTCTACCTTTACGGTACGCGGTTTCCTGGGTTCGAGTTCTGAGTAAGGCACATTTGTATTTGCAGTTGTCTCACTGCTGTGCATACATTTCTGGTTCCATTTGTAAAGATATTGTTGTCAACAAGACGTCAAGGCTTACCTACCATCTATGCTTCTAAGAACTTCATAAAAAATTATTTGCACCCATGTAGAGGAAAGTAGTCTCATTAGCTATATCACCAACTTCTTGTTTACATAATCTTTATATAGGCCAGTGCTCTCACAATATGGGCTAGAATTCAACAGAATTCCCACAAGCAGACGATAGACAAAGTGCTAACTGTTTATTACTACTGGGAACATACTAGCAGCAAGCTTGTAGTTCACTTATGGCATGCCAACTGTTACTTACTGCTACGGACTTATTAGTCGCAAGTTAATGGGCCACTTACATAGTATCCAAACTGCTGGTTACTGCTGGGGATATAATAGCAGCAAGCTTATGGGCACTCTGTTGTATGCCAACTGTTGCTGTTGCATACATAAAAGCGATAATTTCATGGTCATTTATATGTCATGAAATGGCAAGTAGTATGTGTGAATTCGCCTTTTTTTTTATTTGGTGCATATGTGAAGTAAAATTGTCTTGTAATGTGTAATTTTACTAGTAGTACGAAAAAAAAATAGTTTCTATACTGAAAACGTGAATGAATGTGTGTGTATATATATATATATATATATATATATATATACCATTTTAAATATCTGAAGTAAGCTTAGTCTGAATTAAAAATACTAGTATTTTTAATTAATCACATAAATTCCTGTATTGACTTGTAATAATAAAATTAATTGTGTCTGCAGCAAAGACAACAATGCGAGTTTAATGTCAAAGTAACATTTACTAAAAAGGTTCTACATGCATACGTGGTACAGTACCTAGTTGGTAGCATCCTAGACTGTCAACTGAAGGGCTGTGTGCTCTAGTCCATGCTCTTCCAGAGAGGTGATCGGGCCACTTATGGGCAGATCGTATTTTGTTACATGAAAGTTGTCTGAACAGTGGCCCAGATGCAGCAACCATGCACAACAGTGAAGAGACATAATGTGGGCCGCATGCATCTTGCGGGTGCATTTCGGAGGTTGACTGATTAGGGAAACTGTTGGTGGGCTGTTAGTGGACAAAGATATTTGCCCAATAGGCCCAACTAACTTTTACTACTTGGGATGTACAATATATAGCACAGAAGTCGCATGTGTCTCCAAATATCACCGTAAGCCCCGAAAAATTACCTAACGCACTTATAATGTGATACCAGTCAGTGTCACGGGACGAACCTTCTGGGTGCCAGCCGAACCAATAGGAAACAATACACAGTACAGCAGAACCAATCATACACAAGTCCATTAGTACAGCCGCAGGCGGTGGAGGAATCTTGGACTGCCTTCAAGTTAAAATATGGGCATCAACATGCTTTAAGTGTTGGGGTAGCATTGTGCCCTATTATCCTAATGTGGTAACCTGCGCAGGACTGCAAAAAGGCCAAGTGAAGTGTCATGTGTAGAGTCTCTTTGGGAGGATGACTTTCTGGCTCTTCGAGTGGTTCGGCATGCGCCACCCTGGCTCTCAACAAAAGAGAGCTACGCGATGTGCTCCCAATGCCACCTGGAATCTTCGCTACCAGTGGAATGTTGGTTTTGTTGGCTTCGGCCGATAGGTATTACTTAGGCTCGACAGCTAGGCGGGTTGTTAGGGCCCATATAAGGAATTCTGTTCTGAAGTGCTTTATTATTGGCCATGGCTAATAGATGCTACTGTAAAACGCAGAATAGTAACAGAAACTCAAGTAAAAGCACTGTGGACGATATGTCTTTATGAGAGGTTCACTCTGATAACCGATTATTTGAAGTTTGATTTATCTTGCCAGTGATAAACTCCCCATGTTGGAGGATAATTTGAGGAAAACGCCTTCCTAGTAAGGGATTGACGCAGTTCCAGTACTATCCTCGACAGACAGTAGCAGAGTGGATAGCACTCCAGCTAAACTATGAGTTTTTGAGATCAGAGGCTTAGTACATTGTGGAATGTTTAAGCACTCGGTGTTGTGAGGTATGTGGTATAATAATAATATGTGGTTTTTGAATGGTGGACAACATTTTGTTGACTCCTAGCGTGTAAACAATATGTAACAATTATTTTTTTTTTCCAGATTGGCGATTTGTTTTAATGCACGATGCTTCTCGTGTGTTACGATTTGTTTTAATGCACGATGCCTCTACGATAGTTCATAGTGAGGAGAATGGGAATTTTTATTGTTCGGATCACCATGCGAGCCCTGTATCAGTAATATTTGAGATTTTTTTTTCCCGTAGTTTTCATGCTGTCCAGGAATCTGTGATAATCGTGTTGACCCTGCTCCAGGTGGAAGCACCATGCAGTGTCTTGTGTATTTTATTTGGTTTAGTAATGCACCCACTTTTAAGGTTAATATTGAATATAGGTGAGGGGATCTTACAAATAAACCTAAACGCACAATTGAACACAATACATGGATGCATAGGTTAATGGAAATTCGAACTCAAAATATTTTGTCCTAAAGCTAACTTCTTAATTGCCTACGCCGAGGCCGAAAGAAAATATTAATAGGCGGAATTGTCTAGTTCCATCACATGGTACATGGCAGGCACTTCTTTGGGTAGTCCTCATACCTGTGACCAACACGGCCTTGCCACTCAAGTCCTGCAGCAGCCGTCGGGGAAGGAGCCTATCGAGAGCAGCGAGCCCCACGTCGGCGACGATCAGCGACAGCAGCACCAGCGCTACGTGTGATGCCGCGTCTCTGTAGGCGGAAGGAAGTGCAGCCTCTGTCACAGCCAACGACAATAGGAAGGCCACAGCAAAGTGCACAAGATGACCATCCATCATGATGTGGCCTCCTGCTGGTTCCTGGAGGAAAAATGGTAACTCGTTCGGGTGGAAGGATTGGTAATAATGCAGTTGTTATTCTGGTTGGTGAGAGAGTTTGTGACCTTTCTTTAATTTAGTATGGAAGGAAGTCATCAATCGCTTAGGTTTTGGGATAGCATGTCCTGGTACTCAAGAAGGGTGACCAACTTGACTCCAGAAAGTTTGGGTGATGCACCATCCCAAGTAGCAAACAACAAGCAGTTAACAGTTTTCCAACTGTTGATAGTGATGACAAACCTTCACATTTAGGACTGTCATTATTTCTTATATGGTTGACAATTAGGTCGTATAAATAAAAGTGACTACCTATTTTTTTAAATAATCCTAATGTGGGCCAATACTCTCACAATGATTGTTAGAATTCAGCATAGGCCCCATAAGCAGACGGTACTGCTGGGAAAATATTAGCAGCAAGTTTGTGGGCGATTTATGTCATACCAACTGTTGTCTACGCTGAGGAAATATTAGCAGCAGACTAAAGAGCCATTTATGACAAGCGGACTGTTGCTTATTGTTGGGGATGTATTATCAGCAAGCTTGTGGGCCACTTACGACATTCCAACTGCCAGTCACTACTGCGGACGTATTAATAGTCGCCCTGGCACGGACTCAGCCCCGCCTACCTTAGAGAGAGAGAGAGGGAGGAGGAGGACTCACGAAGAACCAACTGCGCTCAACACAGGTAGCTGGCAGGCGGCCAGTCGGATACAGTGATGCCACATTAAGGAGTAACGTCCAAGCGGTGTTGTGTGCAGAGAGCTCTTTCAAATAATACTCAAGGACCGAAGATGATACAGTTGGTAAATGGAAAGTGTTGCGGTTGGAAAGCAGTCATGGTAACTCGTTTGCGCGAGTATTTCGAACGTAAGAAGACAAACAATCCATGCATTTCTAGCTATATTAAATAGTCTGAATTTTTACTGTAATTATTTTTGCTCACCCATATAATATTTCTTGTTATATTGTACTAAGGGACTATCAGTGATGTAGTTATACTGTTAAAATGAAACATCTAATTCATGTACTGTAATATTGCATGTTTATTTGTTATTTTAATGCTCATTTTAGAGTAGAAGGATGTGAATACCTACTACACTGAAGAGCCACCGACTAATGTCTGAAGGTATGCAGGAGGCAATTCACACCATGAATCCTGCAGGGCAGTCCACAAATCCAATCTGCGCCAATTTGAGAAAGGGTTGCACGTCTGTCACGTTTAATGATTCTCGTCAGTCGTCGTTTGACCTGTTCTTTCACGATCTTTTTCCAGCCGCAGCAATGTCGAAGATGTAATTTTTTACCAGATTCTCGATATTCACGGCACATTCGTGAAATGGTCGTACGCAAACATCCAAATGATGTTATCGCTACCTTGGAAATGCTATGTCCCATCTCTTGTGCGCAGACTATAACACCACCTTCAAACTCACTTAAATCTTGATATCCTGCCATTGTAGCAGCAGTAACCGATCTAGCTGCGGAACGCATCGCTTTACTCTGATTGGTTCCATACCTCTGTTATTTGCATACGCACGTCTATACTAGTTTTTTTTGGCTCTTCAGTGTATATTCATTGTATTCGTGTCTTGTAGTTTAACGTTAGTTTACATATGCTGCAAAACAGTGCACGGTTTGCGTGCAGTGTTTGTATGTAATTCATATAAAATGGTAAATGACCCCAGCAGGAGTGAGTTTGAAATTGTAATTTAATACTGTCCGGACTGAGTAAAAGTCAAGGGTCATAAATGCGAGCTCACTGACCTAAACNGGGGGGGGGGGGTAGTTTTAAAGAGTATGGTACGTTTTTTGTGTATGTTCCCTGTTAAGAGCTATGGAGTGGTCTCGCAATGCGCGAATTGCCAAAATATAAAACAGTGAACCGAATTTAAACACTTCGTATATTTTGATGGGATTAGATTTATTGACAAAATATTTAAATTCTGGTAACTGTCATATACAGCAATATTTGATACAACTTTTTGCGAATAATTAGAGATACAAACCACAAAATATTGTATGTGTGCCAAAACAATTGTCTTAAAATTAACGAAATATAATGTAATCTAGAACTCCATGAAATATAAATTCATATATCTTAAACAAAAACATTTTTTTAACGGGAGTTGTTGAGAAGGTGAAATTTGGTTATAATTAAGAAGGTGGTTTGTTTTAATTATGTTATTATAAAGTTCTAGTT
This sequence comes from Clitarchus hookeri, assembly GCA_002778355.1. Lineage (NCBI taxonomy): Eukaryota > Metazoa > Arthropoda > Insecta > Phasmatodea > Phasmatidae > Clitarchus > Clitarchus hookeri. Next base: position 187,020 of record NQII01003088.1, on the reverse strand, counting down.
TATAATATTTTATAAATTTTTTAAACTATTATTTTTGTGATTTTTGTATGACATGATTCGAAAAACAGTTAACAAAAATATACAGCAAATAAAACACACTCTATCGAATACTATAGTAGTAACCTAATGGGAAACTTATGGCATGCCAAATTTTGCTTACTGCTGGGAATTAATAGCAGCAAGTTTAGGGGAATTTGTAGAATGCCAACTGTTGCTTACTATTGAAGAAACATCATTAAGCTTATGGGTCATTTGTTGTATGTCATGCCAGTTTTATGCTGTGAAATAGCAAATACCATAATTTATTTCAAATTTTTATTTTTTGAGAATGTGAAGTAAAATTATTGTGTGACATTACCAGTAACAGGAAAATAATAGATTCTATACTGGATACCTGCAACTCATATTGTAAAAAATTCTTTATTTTACTTTTTAAATAGGTGCCTGAAAGAGTAGTTTAAAACTAAAATACTAATATTAAAAAAAAAAACTCATTAATCCTAGTATTGATTTGTTATACTAACATAAAGTGTATCCATAGCAAAGTTAATAATGCAACTTATGTGTGAAAAGAATTCATATTTACTTAAAAGGCTCTACATGAATACATGGTAGAGTAGTTGCTAGCATTCTAGATTTTGACTTCAAGGGTTGCGAGTTCGATTCCATGTTCTTATGAAGAAATTTACCAATTGTGAAATAAAACTAAAGATAACGTGTATGATGATATAAAATATCTAACCTCTATATGGCTAAAAAATAATTACTTTTTGGTTTTGGAAGTGCATGGAAAGCTGCTTTCAAGTGGCCAACAGCTGGGCTACAAGTGGTCAATAACGGCTACAAGTGGCTAATAACTTGGCCGCAAGTTTTCGATAGCTGGGCAACAAGTGGCTTGCCTACAGTTGGCTGACGACAATTGGTTAACTTATGGCAGGCCAGAAGTAGTACGCCAGTGGACCACGGCTGCTTCTCATGACCCACTGATAATGCTGACTTGTTGGATACAGTTAGGTATGCAGAATTGGGCCACTTATGGGCAGATTGTATTTTGCTACATTGAATTTATCTGAGCAGTGGCCCATAACAGTTGCACATAACAGTCAAAAGAGATCACGTGGGCCAATTTCATCTGCAGGTGCATTACGGAGGTTGACTGATTATGGAAATGGTTTGTGGGCTGCTTGAGCATATTTGCCATCTGACTCTTGCTTCTTGGGATATACATTCTAATCCCGATATACATTCTAACCCTTTAACTCTTTGTGCCACCTATAACTTTAACTAATATGATTACACTGCTTGGTCCTCATACAACTGGCATCCTCGTTACCAGAAAGAGATGTATCGCCATGAGATTTCGCTGGGGCCGAAAGTTATGTAGGCTTGATCACTGGGTGAGGTATTGGACTACTGAGTAGTCAAGCTGTTAGCACTTAAAGCCTGAAATTTAATATAAAGAAATTAGAGAGCCCTGATAATGGATATCTTGGTAGTGCTAAGGGACGATCGGGCAGCCCCACTGGAAAACATGTCTGGTAACCATTTAGTTGGAGTTGAACTCGAACTCTCGCTTCAAACTCTGCATTGTAGAGATTTATAAAGGAAACTCCTTTCAAAGAAAGGTCTACGTAGTGTGTGACAAAATTGCTTTGGCTTTGGCGTAGAAGGTATTGGTTAGGATAATTCTGCGGGCGGAGGCGATAATAGGTGTTTCTGAAAGTAGAGGATTTCAGGACAATGTGAAAAGGCATTGAAAGGTGTATGACTATGCCAGAAGGAGCTCTGTTGTGTGGTCGATTTGCATATTGACTAGTTCTGCACTTAATTGATTGATCATATCTCGGTCACTTTCTTACAGACAGTGACTTGGTTTTTTTCACCTGTGTAATAGATTTTGTGGTGTGTAAAATGTATATTTTGGAAAAGAAGTTAACCCTGCTATGTTTAAAAGTAATTTCGCTTATCTTCTTGCCTCCTATTCTTGATTTCACCAACCAAGGTGTTTGCATATGCAAGACCAAAAATGCGAGCCATCATAACTTGCCAGATATTTGTAACCAGCAGCTGTTTTGCAGCCTGGCATTTAGCTTGTAAAATGAGCAGTGTATTGTATATGGGGTATTAATTTGCATACCATTGAAAGTAGCTGTGTGTTTTGTTGTTTTTTAAAGTTTTAACAATGATGCATAGGTCTATATGTCAGCAAAGGAGTGAGCTTCCCACCAGTTAAGCAAGCAGCTGACTAACATGAACATGATGTTTCGGTGATTAAATTTTAATTAAACTTATGAAAACAGCGTTCTTAAAATTTCTGCCAGTAACTGCATATGTTGTAATGCAAATACAGACTGAAATAATGCAAAAGTTCAAGGGTTTATGGTACCATCCAGTGATTTCTATTTCCACCATCAACTACCAAGCGAGGTGGCACAGTGGTACACCTTCGGACTCACCTTCAGGAGGACCAAGGTTCGATTCCCAGTCTGACCTTCCTCATTTCGGGTTTCGATGGTTACGCAAAATCACTCCAGGTGGAAGTTGGGATGGTTCCTTCCCCATTCCTGCTTCTCTTAGTCATTTACTCAGTATACATATAATGACTTTGCTGTCATGACTTACCCCACTTCTCTACCTACCACTATGAACTAGATACCTTAGCTGATATGTGGGCATCCATCATCACTTGTCCGGGTTACTTTCAATGATGACAATAAGTACCTCTTGCTGCAATTATCTTCTTACATACAGGGGGATTTTATGTCAAAGCTGCCATAAGGTCCATAAGTCATGCTGGCCTTGATGTCACTCTTGCCGAGTGTCGGGGTATCTCGCCGCATATTACTGTCGTTCATCTCAAGCTATATACATTGCGCTAAAATAGCAAGTTGTGAATGTGGGGCAGACACTACTTAAGTCACCCACACAAAGTAACAGTTCACCCTGCTAAACTAGTTCTTGTGGTAAAAAGAGCTATAATTTTATTAATTGGCAGTAACATCGTGATGATCATGAGGTTTTTGGCCGGGCAGAAAGGTTTCTGTTGTATCCTTCTATCTGGGATTGTGTGTGAAAGTTACATCGAAACAGTCAAGGTTTCGGATGTTTTTCGTAGTGCCCTGTCATTTCGTGTGTTTATCTAAAGCCACATGTGAATGAATTGGCTTTAGCATTCTGTTTCCTCGTGACATCTTAAAGGTTGATGTAACTGTCTGCCCTCACCTGCATCTAGTTTATTCTTATGAAAATGAAATCTGTAGAACTCTGTCTTACTGTTCAAATTGCTGGCCATTCTAGACCGCTTGTTTGTATATGGGGCGTTAAAAGGACTTGCATGAGCTTTAGCAGATTTTTCTCTCTGAATGTATGACGACCTCTGACTGCTAATAGTTTTGAGGCATTTTCTCCAAGGCTCTCTTTGGATACTTTATGTGACCTTTCACTTGATGTAATAAGATCTTAACTCTTTCACTAACTACTGCTCGATATCAGGGAAGTTGTTACATCTCGGCCGCACTTCTCTCGTCTTCACTCGCGGAAAAAACTTTGCGAGAGTAGGACTTGGTGTTTGGTAATACCTTCCCTTTTACCTTAAAAGTGGGCTTGAGTAATAGTAATATTTATACCACCGAATAATGTCATTGGAAACAGGCATTGTACTTTCGAACACAGTACACGAAGATAACTTGTTTGGAGTAGATGTTTATCTCCAGAATATATAGAGGGGTTTATGCAGAGGTTCGAAGAGCAGAAGAGTGCTGCAGCACATATGCCAGGGTTCCTCTCCCTTCCACTTAAGGATAACTGCAATAGTGTCACTTGTGACCTAATAGTATGCAGAGCTACAGTGATGTCTGCTTTATGAGAAATATAAGGAACATTGCCATGCCTGAGTGAGTTATCCTTAAATTTACATGGAAATGCTTAATTTTGCTTGCCGTTCAGGAGTATTTTGCTTGCATATAGCTGCCCTGTTCACATCAAGGCTCTTTTGATATTCGACCATGGTTGCTGTGTTCAATTTTGGATTCCTGTGCTGGCTCCTGGGCTTCCTGGCCCCAGGTGCTCAGTTCACTTTTTTTCTAAATACCTGGCCATTATTGCCCTGTTCATCTACGGTTTTCTTTTCTGTTACATGGAAAGCCATGGTGGTGTAGTCGGATTACCCGCCTCTCGCCTTGGCGAATCTGGTTTGATTCTTCCTGGGTCACTCCTACACATATGGGAAACATGGCGGATTTTGCATTTCGCCATTGAGTTTTCTCTGTGAACTACCATTTCCTCACCATTGCATTCCATCACTGCTCAATCTCCAACTTACTTCCCCGTATCGGCACTGAAGACTTCACCTTTCAAGTACCGTCCAAATCTTTCACTCTTTTCGGTGCCTACCTGCTGATGCTTGGGATGCTTAGGATTATTTTGTTGGTATGTAGCCACAGTGCATGAGCGGGGTCTGTGTGTCTGTTTCATGCGAAGGTGCAAGAGGAAATGATTAAGTTTGTACAAACTTGCAACTGATAAGCCTGCTGCACAATAGATAACACAATAACAGTGCTGGGAGGTGAAATCCCAGCAAAGAGATAAGCTAAACAAACAACAGCTAAGAACTCCCAGGTACAATGTGTTATCTCCATTGTTACATTTATACTGGGGAAGAAGGCTAAACGTGTCGCACGCTAGGTAATATTAATAGTGTGCGACATACATGTGAGAAATTAAGTTAATAGATGTGAAGCATAAAATGAGAACCACTGAACCACCAATATACCTGGTACGATGTTTGACTGGAGCTTTCAAGGCCATCCAAAGAGTTATCAGCTGTGAAAGATGTGAGGAAAGAACCGAACATATCGTGAGGTGGTGATGAGGATACTATGGTAAATACTCATTAGAATTATACCTAAAAAAATGTCATGCATAAAGTGTAGTACCGAAACTTCCATGAAATTCGCCGTTCCGATAAGCCTTAAAGAGGGAGTCGGAACTGTTGCACAGCCACGAGCTTGCATGCACTTAAATAACAGTCATTCCAGGACATGAAGTAGAACTCGTCACATTTTTCCACCCTGTAATTAACGATTAGTTCTCTCGCGTCCCTAGTCAATAACTTATAATTACACCGTAAATGTGTTGGCAAATGGGATAGAAAGGCTCAGTCTTTTTCTGTGCTTTGCCCCAAGTAGCAAACAACAAGCAGTCAAAGTTGGCCAACTATTGGCAGTGGTGGCAAACGTTCACGTTTATGACTGTCATAATGTCTTGTATGTCTGGCAATCAGATCATATCAATAAAAGTGACTGCCTATTTTTTTTTAAATAATTATGCTAGCCACTGCTATCACAATGATGGTTAGAACTCTACAGAAGCCCTACAAGCAGACGATAGACAAAAATGCTAACTGATACTTACTGCTGGGAAAATATTAGCATAAAATTGATGTGCAACTTATGATATGCCAACTGTTACCTACTGCTGGGGAAATATTGACAGCAAGCTTGTAGACCACTTATCGCATGCCACCTGTTACTTACTGCTGCGGATGTGTTAGTATTATGCTAATGGCGACTTATGACATGCCAACTGTTACTTCTTGCTGGGGACATAATAGCAGTATGTTTAAGTACATGCTAGCGACATTTTCATGGACCATTTATGGCCGACCACCTATATGTTGGGAAATAGCAAATATTGTTTGTGAATTTACTTAATTTGTTTCATCCATATGTAAATTTAAATAATTATATGACAGTATTAGTAATAAAAAAAATAGTTTCTAGACTGAAAAACCGCAAAGTATAAAATGTAAAAAAAAAATTTTAATTAAAATCTTTATTTTGCATTTTAAGTACTACCTGAAAATAGTTTAATATAAAGTACTATTCTTTTAAACAAAACACAGAAATGTCACTATTGATTTGTGACACTAACATATTGTGCCTGTAGCAAAGTTAATAATGCAACTTTATGTGTTACGGTATTCCAATTTAGTTAATATGTTTCTACAGTAATACATGGTAAAGTAGTTGGTAGCATTCTTTACTATGAACTCTTGTGTTGCGAGTTCGAATCCCGTGTTCTTCCAAAGTAAATTTACCAATCGTGAATTAATACCAAAGTTAACATATATGAAGTTAGGAAAAAATGTATTCTTATTTGGGCAATACATTATTAATTTTTTGTTTTGAAAATGCTCGGCAAGCAGCTTTTAAGTATGCTACAATTGGCAAATAACCGGACTACAAGTTGCTTACCAACCATTTGCTGAAGAAAGTTGGTTAACTTATGGCAGGCTGGAAGCAGTAAGCCAGTGGGCCACTGCTACCAATTATGGCCTACTGATGATGCTTAGGGTACAGTTGGCTAAGCAGAATAAGGCAGCTTATGAGCAGATTGTATTTTGCTACATAAAAATTGTCCGAACAGTGGTCCATACGATGCCAACAGCACACAGCATTTAAGAAGTACCGTGCAGGCCACGCGCATCTGTGGATGCATTACAGAGGTTGACTTATTATGGAAACTGTTTTTGGGCTTCTCGTGTACAATATAATTTGCCTAAGTGGGCCAACTGACTTCTGCTACTTGGGAAGTAACATCTCATCATTAAAAAATTATATTGCCATGTTGTGAAGGAGAGGTAGTGAAGGTTCAGATTCTTGGCAAGTATGCATTAAAACAGCATTTAGAGAGCTCATGCGAAAAATGTAGCCATAATATAAGAACCTTTAATGCTGAAACTTTAATGAAGCTCAGCATGATTTCGATAAATCTAAAGTAAGAACTCGAACTGCACAGCTGCTACCAGCTCACGTTAACTAGCCTAAGAGTATATCTGGGATGTCAGTGAAATAGTCGTACTTGTGTAGTTGCCTCCGCTGCTGTTGAGAGTCATGATAGTAAACTCGTTCCAGTTATCGGCCACGTGCTCCATGATCAGCTCACAGGGTCCGTGGTGGTGTAGTGGTTTAGACTACTCGCCTCCCACCAAGGCGAACCAGGTTCCATTTCCGGCGGGTTCGCTCCCGGATTTTTGCATGTGGGAATCGTGCCGGACGATGCCGCTGGTGGATGGGTTTTCTCGGGGATCTCCCGTTTCCCCTGCCCTTTCATTCCGGGGCTGCTCCATAACCATATCTCTCCACCCTCATCGGCTGTCAAGATCTCGGTGTTAAGACCTGCCCGAATTTTTCCACTCCACACCTGATCAGCTCAAAAGCCTTATTAGCGAATATCTCCTCGCCATACATTAAGCTGCCATCTCCTTCTACAGGGAAAATGGTGTTGCTTACCATAATCCAATTTTACATGAGAAATATGGATAATTATATTATGAGTATCAAAAGAATTCATTAATGTGTGCCAGAAATTCGGGGGCGCCGAGTTAAATTTATAAGAACCATGCTATTGGGGAAAACAGTGCTATTTAAGTCGGAAACAAAACCATACAATTAACCGGCAAAAAGTTAGCCAAATTGTCGTCCTTAAGAACTAAATCAAGAGTACCTATCAATAAAACCCAAATCACTACTAAATCTGCAGAATAAACCAGTTATGCGCGAGTTGTTACACATAAGCCAAGAAATGATAATACCCGAGTCGCTCCAAATTGATGTACAGTGGCCCAAAAAGTATTCGTCTGGCTACAGTCGCATTACATTAGTATAACTATTACATGAAAAACAGAATTAACTGCTAACATAGCTTTTCGGAGGCCATTTATAAGACTTCTACACTGTTAGCCATTAAAATTGCAATAACAAAAAGGACGCACCTGAAGGACCCCACATTAGGCTAATTCATAGATCAGAGCATGGCAATGTCATAAGTTGTCCATCCGAGTGGCAGCATTTGCTGCAATAGCGATACTTATAAGCAGTATATAAGTGAAGGTCGGCGAGCCACTGACAGGTAGTGGCATTGTTTTTCCCCCCGCTTGTTTGCACAGACGGAGTGAGCATGCCATGTTGAACACACATGAATAGGTTTTCGCCTTTGACCATGGGAGAAGCACAGCCTATCCTGATTGTGGATTATCGTACCGCGAAATTTGTTCTCGCATTGGAAGAAATGCAACTGCAGCGAAACGGATACGGTATCAGTAGGTCGAGGAGGGACACTGAGTGGCATTCAAGAAGCCAATGGCCCCATCGCACCAATGAGCACGATGATATACATATGTTGCGCATGGCGATTATGGACCATACAGCCACATCAAACACCCTCGCTCAGGAATTCAGGCATGTGGCAAATCAATTTTTGTTTGCATACACAGTGTCTCGCCATCTGCAGTATCAGGGCTTCATGTCCAGACGCCCATGGCTGCGACTGCTCACCAGTCACCTGCAGCTACAATGATGCATGGAATGTCGGGCCTGATGGTCGCACCCATGTTTAGCAGCACTGTGGTGCACACCTGGCCGAGTTCTAATTATGCTCGGTCATTCCAGGCCCAGCACCTGGAGTTATGGAATGGGGTGCCATCGGAGTCCAGTTCCACTCGCGCCTAGTCCACAATGCTGATACACTGATCAGCAACCATCACATCGCAGATATGTTGGAACCTGTTGTTGCCCTATCTCCAGGGCCAGCCCATGTGTCTGTACCAACAGTAAAATGCGCGACTGCATGTGGCACACATCGTCCAACGGTTCCTGTATGACCATCATGTTACACTGCTTCCTTTTCGTGCGCATTCGCCGGATCTCTTGACTATAGAAAACATGTTGCTCATGGTCGGATGACGACTGGCCTGCCACAGGACACCCACAGGCACAACGGATGGACTTTCGGCATACATCGAAGCATCATCAGTAGAGATACCCAAGATGGACATCAATTCTCTCTCTCTCTCTCTCTCTCTCTCTCTCTCTCTCTCTCTCTCGTCGCGTCTTGTAGCAGTGGTTATTGCCGCTCGTGGTAGGGCCACACAGTACTAATTCCCCGATGTTCTGCAAGTCATACCGCAAGAGTAGTCATGTCGCCCATGTATAATGTGTACTCTGTCCAATAAATCTGGTTGTGATGGTTCACATCCTTCTTGGTGTTACAATTCTAATGACCGGCAATGTAAAATAACATTAACATATGCTAACATGTTCTGGAGATTACAATCAGAACACCAACTTTATAAGGCATGTCGACTTTGCAGTCATATACATATTCGTCTAGGCAACACTGCCATGACTCGCTCTCATTAGACGCCTTTTCATGCAGTGTACTAGGGAAAAAAAGCAGTTTGTTTTCATCAGTAAAACATTTTGTAGCAGTCTTGACCTAAAATGAGACGAGAAAATAAGGAAACAACATAAGAAGAAAGGAAAACTGCAGTCAGAAGTTTTTCAAAAGAGAAAAATCGTTCGAAGATATAGCGAAAACAGTAAACAAACTCATCACTACATATAAGAGCATAATTTACAGGTTCCATGAAACCGTAAGTTATCACAACGAAACAAGAAGGCGTTGCCCGTGTAGTGTGATGCAAAGAGAAAAATGTAACTTGGTCAGGAAACTGAATGATCCAAAGATTACAGGGTGTGTTGAATGGGAATTAAGAAAGCATATCGCAGCGCAAACGATAGAAATAAGCATCATAAAGCTGTATATATATTGGCCGAATAACCCGGAGAATATTCTATAGTGACTCGCCTATGCTAAGAAACACAAAATCGACAGCTATGGACATAGGAGGGAGATTGCAGTTATGATGTAAATAAATTCTACCTTTTACAAGTCAGATAGATATGCAACAGTTTGGCGGAGAACAAAACTGTGAATTAGAAACAAGAAATCTCGCGGCTACAACAAAGCATGATGGAGGTTTCATACGTGTTTCGGGGTGGGAGAGTACTAATGGCGTGAGTTGTTTTTCATCGATAGTGCTATGGACCACAAACTCAGCACTAACATTCTGAAGCCACTTGCCCAAGAGTGTAAACTATATGGATTTTGCCGAGGACTATGTTTTCGCCCAAGATAACGATTCTAAACATACATCTTTAACCACAAAACTGTGATTACTATACAACCCACCACACTGGGTGGCAACACCTCCACAAACACCGGATTTCAATCCCATTGAAAATTTGTAGCATATTGTAGGCCTTGGATCTGAGACGGTGTTTTTCTTGCCAATTCGATTAAGATTTATTTCGATGATCTACCTCGTTTTGTGTTTGCATTGTGTTAAGCAACTCTGCCTATTTTTGAGTAGAAGAAAGACTCCATGGACATGGTACAATACCAAACGATACCAGAACGTCGGGAATTCTATGAAGATATTCCGAGTGTGTAAACAAGCTTATTACAGTTCATTTTAGTGTTAGTTTTGAATCAATTCCGTAATATGACTTGTTCATTACAAGTTCATATTCTTTATGTCACTTTTAAAGTTAATATTGCTTAATTTGTCAATAAAAGGAATCTTCAACAAATCTGATGTGAAAATATTTAGTGTAATATTACTGTGGAAAACGTCCGTTGTATATTACCTTTTCATACAACTCAGTGCAGATTTTTTTGTGTTTGCTATAAAGCCGCTGTCCTGTAAAGTTGCCGTTTACTTACTTACATTTTCCCAGCCACCCATACATTTCCTTACATTAGGGTATGACCAGTAATTTGATATTTGCGAGCAAACATCAGGGACCGAGAGCTAGTAAAACATCCTGCATTTCATGAATATCATTAATGCTTCCCAGCCATGCACGTGTGGTTACGTAAACTAATACCGTCGGACCAATACTATATTCCTACTTCACTTCACGTTCACGGACTAAGTACAAGTTTGGATTTGACCGTATTTGCTTTGTTAATAGAACTCGTAGTGTTATTTATACATATCCGCTTCCGTAGTAAGCACCGCGATATCTCATCTCATCGGGTTTAAAGAAATATTAAGGATACATTAAAAAATTTTAAAATACATTTTTATCCCTTTCAACTTTTGGAGATGGGAATTTCAGGTATTGCGGAAATTAGTTTTCGACCATTTGTTCGTGTAGTTATGGTTCAGGGAACGCCAATTCAAGGTTACCAGCCGTCAGTACCGCGCAGTTGTTAATGTTTCATGTGCCCGAAGATTGCACCATGGACAAAACCAAGCAGGGTCACAGAAGCAGTCTGACGTCACGGTCGTGACGTCGCGTGTCTGCAGAGTCACGCAGGTCAAACACGCCGTGTGTTGCCGCTTTCGTCTTCACTAGGCCGGTATTACAATGACTTTCACGTTACACCTAACAAGCATCACGTGTACGTAAAACGCGGTCTTTTCGGGTTCTGTATTGTGACGCATCACTTAAGCACATAAACTTGAAGTACTGAATAAACATATTTCTATAATTTTTTTCTGAGTGGAAAAACTTAACATAATGCGGGTGTATTTGTGTTATAAAATCACTGTGGCCAAGAAACAGATTGCAAAAGTTTGACGTGCGGGATTTGTTTGAACTACAAAAAAAAAAACCAGATGACTATAACCGCTGGATTGAAATAATCCCGACATTTAAGCATAATTATTCATACTTGGTTTTATGAGTAAATAACATGAAATGGAAGCCACTATCGTGATACCCTGGCTGTTCAACATTATTATTATTTTCCTAAATAACTGTTTCATTGAAATTACTTAGATTAGTCCGCTCGATAGNTCTGGCTGTTCAACATTATTATTATTTTCCTAAATAACTGTTTCATTGAAATTACTTAGATTAGTCCGCTCGATAGGACGTGCGGCACTGCGGTATGCAGAACATTCACATTTCTATCCTGTGGTCATTAATGTAAGAATTGTAGAACTGTTACAGCGTTTCCCCGTATGAAAACATAAAACGTGTCTTTGTGAAAATTGTCAGCAAACCACACGGTTTTTAGTCAGAGCTCTTCGTAAATTTCAATCCATCTCACCAAAATTTTTTGGAAACTAATTGGCAAAAAGCATCTCTGCGGTAGACGAAACATCCAACATCATTTAGTGAAAATGTTGTGCTCCTCCTATCGTTAGTAGACTAATCCACTGTTCCAACACATTTCGACTGTCGTTTGTTTCTCTCGTGTGACTTCATTCTCGCGGATATGGGCCAGTCAGAAAATTGGGTGTGGTGTTGTTTTGCGTGGAGACGTGCGACATTTGTCAGGTGGTTAATAATTGTATGTATATCTACACACACACACACACACACACACACAATAAACAAACACACATTCTAAACTATTGTTTTAATTTGAAATATATGGANACACACACACACACACACACACACACAATAAACAAACACACATTCTAAACTATTGTTTTAATTTGAAATATATGGAGATTTAAATTTCAAATATGTTATCTTATTGAAACATGATTAAAAATAAAACATTTATCTCTGGTGCTTTACATTTGTACAAGTATTTGTAACTAATTGTAATCACGATAAAGCTATCAGCAGAAATAGCTCTGTGTAATGAATGTGAACTAAGTCTGTAGTGCTAAATTCTTAAAGCTCTTAAAGTAAATGTTTGCTTGCAAAGCATAANTGTAATGAATGTGAACTAAGTCTGTAGTGCTAAATTCTTAAAGCTCTTAAAGTAAATGTTTGCTTGCAAAGCATAAACTTGAATTCCTCACATTTTGCTATTCCCTCTGAGGATTTCGAAGTTCGTTATCTCTGGACCACACGCACAATGTCCGTATACGAATGTGCAATATGTGTTGAAGCATACCGGAAGTGCAGTTGACTCGGTGCGANTTGAATTCCTCACATTTTGCTATTCCCTCTGAGGATTTCGAAGTTCGTTATCTCTGGACCACACGCACAATGTCCGTATACGAATGTGCAATATGTGTTGAAGCATACCGGAAGTGCAGTTGACTCGGTGCGACGGGGAGTCGGTCTGCGAGTGAAATCTGCGGCATGTGTCGACCGGTGTCCTTGCGGCTCGACGAGCTGCTGTTGAGTCGACGTCCACTCGCCGCGCACTCTGCGGGGAGACTCGTCGTCGCGAGCTCGAGTGTGTTTGCCGTGCCGAGTTGGGTGGCCTTGACGAGGGGAAGGCGCCGAGGGAGGGGTCTAAACACCGGAGGTCGAGATGTTGACGAGCTACACTCATAAAATGTGGATTTGCGACAGACTGTAACAATAACAGCTGACGGTCATATCGCGCTGGAAACCTGCTGGTCTTTAGATACCGTGGTTCAACGGAGTATGGCGGGATCAGTACTTGGATGGGTGACCTTACGAGGACCGCCCCGTAGCCTAAGGCGCACATCAAACACTGTAGTCTATTCACGGTTACTTCCAAATTTTCTGAAGCCCTGCTAAGGCTCTCTACTTTCAGGTTATCCCTCCGCCTCACGCAAACTAATTACGCCAAAGGGGCAACGCACCTCATTTGTGCACACTCACTTTAATAATATTTCGCATGTGAACTATTTCTTACTAGGTATTACCAACACTCCCTTTTTTCTCCCTGTTTCTATTCATATTAATTACAAATTAAATAGTATAATTGATAAATAATATGCAAGAAAAGATTTAGTAAACCAAAAGTAAGATACTATTATTTTAACAGAAGTACTAAGCGCTTGTGATGTATGAAACAACCAAACACGTCATACGTGGGGTGATTTTCAAAGGTTTGGTTCAATACGTCTGAGTATATCGTGAATAGACTATAGGTAGACCCACTAGGGTCACCACAAGGTTAGGCACGGAGGTGAGGTCATGTCGACCAGGTACTCCATCCAACCTGTCCCAGAATAGGACATCGGTCACAAGCGGCCCGTTTATATATATGTATATATATACTAAACAGCAACAGTGTTTAAAATATGACTCAATGTTTTAAAGGGTATTGGTTTGTGGCTTCATTGTGCGGGTCGTGTGCGTTCTTAACTGAAGATATAGTTATATTTTATATCTTAAAAACAAGCCAAGGCGAAGAAGTTAACTAGAGCACAGCTACAGTTGTTAGCGGGAAACGGTTTGTACTTCTTGCATTTAGGTTATACAGTTTTGTAAAATAGTATCCAAATTTAATATAAATGTATATATATATATATACACACACACACACACACACACACACACACACACACTGCCCCTAACTACTTACATGCTTCAGTACACATTGGCATGCAGAAATCCAGTTAAGTTGGCAGTGAATTGGAGAAAAATAGTTCTAAGGCTTTATCTTGTACTACGAGTGTAAGGTTTCAATTATGGTCACAGAAGTTAGTAATTGTTGTTTTATACGCATTAGAGTACGGCATTGAATATTAGTAGAACATACATTGCTTACTATTCCACGGTTCCTCGTGGATTACGCATGAATGGCAGCGTTAATTTTATGTATAGCGAAGGACACAAGACGAGGATAGAAGTAGATCCTAAGCAGAGCTTTCAAAAGTGCTCACCTAAGTATTAATAGCTTATAGAAAACATTCCCTTTAAATTACGGGAAAGTACGGCCAAAACTGTTATTCACGTATCTTTGTAAATTACGGACACGTCCGTTTCTCAGTTACGAACATTTCATGAATTTGTCTCCCGTATATTCTATTTTTATATTTTGATGATTTATGTTGTTTATGAACTTAAATTACGGGTGTGGGAAGGAAAATAGTGTTGCAGTGTGTACTTTTTTTGTTCTGAAATACGCTTCGAAAAAGAATAAAAAATTTGCTAGCTGAATACATGCAACTAATCACTTATGGATAAAAGTGTATAATACAGTAAAAGTTGGTATTAACGGTTAAGAGACGCGCGATTTTTTTTTGCCCCCGTATTGTTGAAGTTTTGAAAAATGTTGCCGACTGTTGCTTACTTAAAAATCATATAAAGCTCGCCTCACGCGGAACGATTTTCCTTACGAACCGACCTCCCGTGGTGCAGTCTGTTGGTGCACCGCCGGTCTGGGGTGTGGGAGGTTTTGGGTTCGAATCCTATGTAAGGCATGGGTATTCGTTTAAGTTAGGCCATAAGTTCGTTTGTAAGCCGTCCCCTGATAAGTTTTCAGGCATAACACCTGGGGGCAACAATAAGCCCTTTCCAATCCAATTCCAATCCAATTTTCCTTACGATATTGCATGCGCGGAGTCTTGCTTGCTACTGGACGTGCTCGTCCGCTGGAAATATAATAGATGCCTACCTGCAGTTTTGCTCGCTAGTCTACTATTTAATTGGAACGATGTAATTGGAACGATGCTATTTTGTCTCTACGCGTTTTTTTGCTAGTTTCCGATCTCAGGCAATGTGAGCAAGGATACATGTCACGTTTTACGTGGCAACATAATTGTTTTGGCAGTGTTAATAGATGCTTGGAACTAACATGTTTGTATACAATTTCGAGGTTATCTGTGTATCTATCCGAATTCTTTGAAAAGCATTGCCAGTACTCCTCTTTTCTTTCCTTCGGGCTAACCATTCTATTGTCCACGGTCGTTTATTTCGACTATAATTTTTTTTCCACTGTCCAAAACTTAGAAGTGTAATTACAGCAATCTTTCTTCGCCGTATAGAGTTCATTGTTTATTATTTTCGCCAGCAGTCAATAGTTGTCATGGCTACCGGCGTTACTAGTTGACAGAATAGGTGGCAAGGAAGCCCATACCGTGTGCAGCAAAGCCAGTGACGGACCCCGCGAGTAACCAAGTTACATAGCTCTTTGTCTAGCTCTTAAGTAATATCTTAGCAAAACTCGCAGGAAAAGTCGTCCCGTGTGCGCCAGGCTTAACTGTCGTAGATTTCGTTTACTACCAAAGGAACAATCTTTAATGTGTTATGGAGGTGGGCGATGCTTAGTGTGGTCTCGGCATTGTCACCGAAATTCCGTAAAATCCATAACAAGTCCTTTTTTCAGTATATTAATAGTACAACGCTCTGTTAATATACGCAAATCTTTAACTGTGGATTATAGATAATCTATCGGCACTCACCAAACAAACTAAATTTGTTAAACAGAAATGACCAGGAACGCCTAAATGAAATAAACTGGTAATATGCAGTCTAAAATTCCCATAATGGTGTATAGACAAAAACATATGCAAAAAGTTTTACACAAATTAACACATGTATGAACTTTGAAATTTATCTACCTTAAAATGCTGAAAGGAAAGTCTACTAGAAATATATGTTTTCAAAGAGATGCTCGTTACACTTCTCGAGTCGCTCTCTGAAGCTTGCCATCGTGTGCTACAGTGTATATTTTCTGGGACATTTGTAACCGCTTGAGTGACGCATTGTTTGAATTTCCACAATATTTTTTGTTTCTGTTAGTTCACACCACCGCCCTTCAAAAATTCTCAAAGAATAAAGTCTGTATATGCAATGCCTATTAACGCGATGGAAAAGCCTCGTCACCAAATCAGGAACTAATATGCCCAGAGGCACGATTCTTATTTACTTTACCGCTTATCGGAAGCAGATTTACTTTGTGGAAAACAACAGCGGGGCGGAAGATACCATGGCACGAAGTGTAGTGTCACCTGCTTAGCAGAACATCGTTAACCTTGCTACGTCCGGCTAGCGATGCTTACTTATTTGAGCTTCTGATAAAGCGGAAAAGTGAATGTTAATCGCCCTCCAGGAAACAAATAACGCCCATCAGAAGCGACCATGTTCGCATGTAATTTGTGGACTGCAGCCCCGCCTTACTGGAACCGTAAGTTCTCTCTATTAGTTATAGTATTGATAATTTAGGCGAAGATGTAATTTAGCTTGTACACGTAACGTCCGGCTTTTACTTTCACCTGTTGATTTTATATTGTTGGAAGAAATACTGTTAATGGGAATTCCCAGCGTTCTGCGTAGTAGCAATTAATGCTTGTTTACCGAGTTGTTGAGTTGGGAGGATTTGGTCGGCGCTTCACAGCAAGATACTGTATCTAGCGCCAGTGGGAATGAGACGGAGCAGCAGCGTAATACAAGGGCGAGGAAAACAGTGCCACAAGAAAACCCGTAAGCCAACGGCAACGGCCACGTTTTCCACATGCGAAACTCCGGTGACCCCTCCGGAAATCGAGTGAGAGGCAAGTAGTCTGACTACTGTACCACCGTGGCCCCCTTGTTCACTAAGCCGTGAAGATTAGTAAAATCGTACTTCGTCGGAATAAAACACATAGTAGTATACATCACTGTTGTTTTACAACATATTGAGCAGAGTTGTGCAGCATTCGAAGTTTTCTTGTTTATGTCTGTTGATTTTGTAGGAATGGAATAAACGTACACTTGCTCCAAAAAGTATTGGTACACCCCATGTTGTAGTAATATTGGGCTCAATGTATGAATATTTAACATGCAATATATACATATAGATAGAGATATGGTGGGTACACAATATTACGTTCGACAGTATGCAGGGACACGATAAACGAGTTGTGTAGAAATGAAAATGCGGTGTTTCAATCGCCAAATAAGTATTGACACAGTGAAACCCTCGCACTGTTCGGTCGTGTAAACAGCATGCAACACAAGGTAAAGTACGTATCTGTATCGTTACTACGGGTTGTTTATCAGTCAGTCAAGGTAGATGTGGTGGTGTTCAGTACTGTCAACAGAGGACCAAATAAAGGAGAACATTCGTCCTCCTTTCGATATAACGTTGTGATACTGCACTCACAAGGCAGAAGTTACAGAGAGATCGGTAGAATGCTTTCTATAAGCTTCTCCACTGCACGATCCATAATACACAGATATAAGGAACAAGGATCTACACGAAACAAACCCAGAACACGGCGCCCACGAATACTCGCACATCCAGAGAGACAACGCATCGTACGTTTAGACCAAAATGAATCTACAAGAAGTGCTACCTCGTTAGCTGCGGACGTCGCAACAACTTCTAACAAAACGGAAAGTGCACGAACAGTACGGAATGTCTTGCACAGTGCCGATATTCATGGCAGATCCCCCCGAAAGAAGCTATATTTTTCGGAAGCGGACAGGAAGAAACGCCTTGCTTTTGCCGAGGAATATTGTGGAAAACCATTGGAATTTTGGGAGTCATATTCTCAGACGAGTCCAATTTAAATGTGCTTGTTTCTGACATACGAAAGAAAGTTTGGCGAAAACCGAACACCGAATTACACCAACACCACACACTGCCAAAAGTAAAGCATGGTGGTGGACATTTTATGGTTTGGGGGTGCACGGCATCGTCGGGAGTTGGAAATCTGGCCCTTATTGAAGGAAATATGGATCAGTACAAATACATTGGTGTGTTGCGGGATAATTTGTCGAACAGTGTACACAAGCTCGGCCTGGACGGGATCTTCCGTTTCCAACAGGATAACGACCAAACACACTGTTTTAAAAACTCGCGAGTGGCTACTATATAATGCCACCAGACGACTTCTTACTCCACCGCAGAGCCCGCATTTGAATCCTATTGAAAGGCCAAGCGCCGCCCATCTCGCAAAGATGAGCTTAAGAGGGTTCTCGAGGATGGATGGTCGGAAAATGCCCCTGAAACTACGAAAAAGTTGGTTCATACGACGAAAAAGTTGGTTCAGTCAATGCCGAAACGTCTGGAAGCTGTCATACGTGCTAATGGCTTACATACACGATACTGAAACTGAAGCACAGATACCTACAAAATGTAGTGATATACTGTGCCAATACTTATTTTGCAGTGAGAAGGTGGATTCTTTTGTGTAACTACTTGTGTTGTTGTTGCTGTGATTTCAGTGAAATATATGTTTGTTGTACATTATATTAAGGCATACACGCGTCATTTTCTTTCTCGTTTCTTCTATGCAAATATTACGGGGAAAACATTGGGGTGCCAATACTTTTTGGAGCAAGTGTAAGTCTTTCAGTACACTGGAAACATTTCTCGGTAGGTCAAAGCAGGAGTATTACTTTGAGATTAGAAAGGTTTGGGCGGCTCTTAACATAGGGGTCTTGAGAGCCGATGTGGGTGAAACATGGAATGGAGTAGCGCTGGAATGCAAGGACTAAAGAAATGGGGACCTCAGAGAAAACCCACAGACCAATGGCACCGTCTGGCACGATTCCCATGTGCTAAAATCCGGGAGTGATCTCGCCGGGAATCGGACCCGGTTCGCCATAATGGGAGGCGAGCGCTGTAGCCACCAGCCACCTCTCAGAGCTTTGTGTCACTGCAGTGAGCACACACTTGCGAGTTTCTTCTGTACGGGCGGATCAACGACAACCTCACTTGCAATCGAACGCGGCAGTATTGTCACACTCTTGGTTTCACGAAGTACATTTTAAAAATAGTTTGGTATTTATGATAATTACTATACAGAATTAGTCGAAATAACACCGATGAGCTCTGCCTGCATTTTCCTTACGATTAAGTTATTCTAAAATATGTATTCAGTCTATGGCAAAAAATTCTTCCTAAGGGCGGTACGCGCCCTTGAATGTCGAGCTAAAATACAAGCTTATTGTAAATATTACGGAAAGTATTTAAAATGGAACAATGGCCTTCAAAATAGTGTGTAGTTGAAATACTATCTGCATCCGTAGTAAGTACTGTCGCTGCCATAAAATCTTGTCATTGAAAAAATAGGGATTGCAATCATGTGTCGCATACTGTTACGTGATACCAAAGTTTCGTTGGTTTCCCAATTACTGACTATTTATCAGCACATGGAAATTATTGAATAAGATTGCATTGTGTTTTCAGCCCTAACCCCACTGTTTTCAAGGAATTTGTGCAGTTACTCAATGGTGTCAAACTTCATACATGAATTCCTCGGAAACGGTGGGGGTTTAGAATGGCACAAGGCGATATTTTTCGTATCTTAACTTGCTGTTTAATAATCCGCCATTGAAGCAAATTAATCTTTCTCATCACGAAATGTATGTGACAACAGGGTTGCAACCCTTACTTTTCGTTGATAAAAGTTGATGGCAGCTACGGGTTTTGCAGAGGTTGCAAATATTCGTTCAATTATACATTATTCTGAATGTCAGTCTTCCATTTCAAATCATTTCTTTAATATTTACAACAAACTTTAGTTTTTGTTCCACCTTAAAAGATGCGTACCGCTGTTAGGAATAATTTTCAGCCATAATACGTGTTTTAGACTTAATTTTTTGTAAGAATTATGCAGACGGAGTTAGTCGGCGTTGTTACGACCCATTCTGTATATCATTACGTTATATTTATTAGCATGAATGTGTCTGACTGTGTGACAGTATTTATGTTTGTCACTGTGGCTTTTTCAGTCACAGAGTCTATTACTTTGGATACGCATAAGGCAAGGCGATGGACTTGAACTACACACTTCACGAACACATCAAGGCGTTCCCTTACGCGCAAGTAAAAACCTGTTTGCAGATAATGCATCACACGTTCGTAAATGGCTAGGGTAAACAACTTCAGGCACATCCTACGTTGTTTGCTCTCGCCATTTAGCGAGCGTGGCTTGCCAGATTGCTAGCACCAAAAGTATTAAACGTACATGTGATCTACAAGGTCGAATATGGATTTGTTTCTTCCCTAGCAAGGTGTCAATCTATGTGGGTGTCCATACAAAATCCCGATTTCACTGTTCTCATGAGACTTCACAGACAAGGTTACCACTTGCCCAGTGACGTCATCGGTTTGTTTTTCCTCCCAGTTCTCAGAAGGGCCAATGCATCTAGAAGCGGACTCACGCGTCGTGGGTTCGGATTCCCACTGGTAGACTGATGCTCCGAGACCTATTAGGTTAAGCCGTCTCGTATCGTGAAGGCAGTCGAGAACCGATTGTAGAAAAAGAAGAACAGAATACTGGTATTGTAGTCATATGTATAATTTTTTTGGTCGTCCTTTTCATATTCCAAAGATTTGTAAGCTGTGGTCTGCTCCCTAAGTAATAATTTAGTTAGCTTTACAGTTTCACTGGGAGAAGATATAGAGTTTAGCCAAGTGGAAAGTAATTTTAATTACAATATATTTTTTTTTTTAACTCAAACAACTGTTTAAAGCTTTTGCGCCTGAGCAAATGTTGCCTTGAATGAAATGTAGCGTCATTGGAATAATGCATGCTATGATTGTACCGACTGTGTATTGGTCAGGGTTGGCATTCGCTGATTGGCCCAACTGTACACTGTGCACAAGATTCTCTTTGAATGCGGGGGCCGCGGTGGTGTAGTGGTCAAACTACTAGCACCCCACTACGACGATCAGGGTTCACTCGGATTTTTGCACGTGAAATTTGAATGTAGTATTATAAAATGGCGTATGTGAAAATGTGTCAGCAGAATGAGTGTCAGAGGTGAGAATATTGTTTATAAAATGAATTTTATTAATGTTCTCTTATTTTACCCTGTATAGTAATCAATAAATAAATAATCCAAAGGAAAAAAGTACAAGGACACGGGGTGACTGTGTTATTATGGGAAATGTGGCGTACGTTGTCGGTGGCCGATGAGTTTTCTGGATGTTCTCCTGCTTCCCTTATCGCTGTATTCCTTAACTTTTTTTTAGTCTAATGTTATGCCTTTAGGAACAACGGCCACCTTCAGCTCGTCACTAAATATTGGCATTTTGGTGGATGCCTTCTACGCCTTGTGTGTTTTAATTTTAGTTATACTTATTTTGATTCAAAAATGTTAAAGGAAACCCGGCATCAATGCATTACGCTTATGGCATTTTCACTTCAGAACGTAAGTTTCATTCATACTTTATTCAACTGGTTACAGTTGTTAACCAGTATAACATAACATTCTCACATGTAGTTCCCTCATTTAAGGCAGGTTTGGCAAGGATGAGAGTAGGCTATCGATCAGTAGAGAAGGCCGCCCTATCCTAGGGACAGGTCTGTCATTCTCGGGCGTCTTGTAGAATGGATGAGATGATACATGTTGTTAAGAGGCGACAGAATGCTGTGAGTTATAAATAGCATTATTTTTATATATTAACTCACAGAAATTTATACTTAAGTTGTAGGGGCGAGTCGATGGCATGAACTACTCAGATGAATTTAGAATAAAGCGAGATTGAGATTCGGAAATACAGTTTGAAACCTGTAACATTTGTAATCGGGGGAGCTTTTTAACATATTGTATTACAGTTAAACTTGGGCTATATGATTTTAGTTAGCTACATCAGCTTTTGTAATGTCAACGGAAGACCCGCCTTAAAATTGATGTCGAAGGCTGATGAAGTGCTAGTGAATTACGGTGATTGGCACATCAGTTTTCTTTGTGACTTCTTGGCCCATCTTGCTGGTCCGGAGTCATGCAGAGCTAGAACCTCACACGAGATGTTACGCTGTCCTATATCAGTGGGACATCGTACAGTCGTGCCTGGCGGAGTGCATTCGTGCTGTTTTAGTAAACAATATTCTGGGCATTGGCGTTCCAATTGCTGTAATCTGCTGCCCACTGGTCTGGTCACAATCTTACGCGTGATGATGCCGAACTAAGGCCTGTCCACGAACTCATAACAAAAGGCGGAGGGAACGGGGACACCCTGGGAAAACACACAGGCCCGGTCGGCAAAGCTCGCTATGTGCTAACCACATAGGCACCGAAGCCCCTGCTTAGAGGAATTAATTTGTAATTGCTAGCGTGATGTGAACAAGCGACAGACATGAAGAATCGTACATCCCATTTATGGATGTGTCCCACCGTATGATATCAACACCTTATACTGTATTGCTTCGGCAAATATGTGGTCATATTTATCGTAAAGTATACTTTGGCTATCCAGTTGTAGATTATAAAAGCAGTGCAGTAGTTCCAGTGATGAGCCAGCCACTCGGTCAGCATATAGAAATTCGTTACCCAGCTTGCGTTTGAAATTTGAGTAATGAAATATATACAACCTGGCTTTATCGGGACCGCGTGAACTCGCAAAACTCATTACAGCTCGAAATATCCTTGATGATATGGTTGGTTTATAAATGGCTGCATGTTTGTAACTAACATACTGTAATTAGCAGCGTTGCCCGACTCCCGGTCCCCTTTTCACCTTCGAAACCTAGGCGCTTCCTTTTTATGTACATGTACATGCACATGGCCATAGATGTAAACGGAGGCTCAGGTTTAATATCTGCTTGCTTCCTCGTAGCATGCAGACATCCACCGAGCGCGGGTTTGGTCGTTCGTTAACTTGCGTTACTGGCATTCAGAAGTTCTTGGGCCCGATCCCGATAGTAGTGTTTTGTCACTTGGTTTTCCGCCTCCATTCCGTACATAATAATGATGAATATTATTATTGCAGATATCCATTCGATACTCCCTGCCGCATGCGATCGGGAACATCAGGAGTAACACATCCTAATGCATGTGATCCGCTGAGAGTGGAGTGAGTTATATGATTGGTTTCACTGAAAACACGTTGTCACTTGGCTAAGATGTTCGTATGTTTCTTTAGATTCTGTTTCCTTTACACTGATTTCATTGGGACCTCCTGGTCAGTACTTTGTGATAGTTTATACTACCTAGACATAGGACATGCTGGAAAATAGTATTTACTAATGCTGAAAAAGTTGACATGCTCATGGTGTATGGCGAATGTAGGGTGAATGCTTTTCGTTGAGGGTTTCAAAATCATTGGATTGAACGAAGGAAACCTGTACGTTGGCCAGCTTGTTCACCAGACCTGACCGATTTAGTTTTCTTTATATGGGGAACGCGGAAAGATACTGTCTTCAAAGACATAGCGACTGCACCAGAAAATATGAAAAAATATATTTCAGCTGCCTGTTCTGAAATTTCTGTTGAGATGCTACAAGTGCAGCAGTCTTTACATGACAGACTGGAAGCTTGTATTGGGTGCTAGTGGTCTTCATCTTGAACACAACCTGTGAAGGACAGTTTTCTCTTTCTTCAGAATTCATAAAAATTGTTTATTCACTTTTGTATTTCTTAAGAGAGTGCTGATATTATTTTATATTAGTTTTAAACAATCTTTTATTGGATCGAATTGCGGTTTGCTTTGGGAATTTTTGTTCATATAATTTTTAATTTATTCTTCTAATCTTGTAATTCCATTTTCTTTAGCTAATATAGATGCGGGTGTTTGTTTTAGTATTTTGTCGGGACAATTTAAGAAATGTATAATATGGTTACCAAGTTATTTATTTCAGAACTTGTTAATTGGCAACAATTTTTATATTATTAACAATTTGATTTAAAATTATTTACTTAATTTTTATTAATAAATTTTAAAAATTATTTCTAAAAATAAAGTTAAAAATTTGAATGAAGGAAATATTTTTATTGTTTACTTTGAAAATTATATTTACAATATGAATTTCAACATTAGACCATGGCACCCCCTCTCCCATTTAATTGGTTCAACAGAAAATTTAAAATTATAAAATAGGTTTTCCCAGACTTAATATAACATGTTTGTTTTATAGTTACAATATCCTTGTTCTCTGCTTCATTGGGGATTTCAGTTTCCGAGAAGTCTGAAAGAAATCTAGGTTACATTACCTTGTAGGTCTCTACAACAGCCAGGTTTTATGGACCAGTCTACCTCTCGTCTTCTCAAAATTCATTAAAATGTTTTCTTACTTTTCAAATCTATTCTTAGAAAACCTCCACTTTTCACATAATTCAGAAGCTTACACAACATATTCGTTAAATAATCCACGAATATTAGTATCCTCTATAACTGCATGTCTAAGAAGATTAAATGCAGTGGTTAAGTATAATTCTGCAGACTGCCGTATCTTAATGACAATATTTATTTTCTCCGATATTTTACACTAAATGACTAGCAGAAAGACAAATTTCAATATTCCATTTTTTTTTTAAATTGAATAGCTTCAGTCCTTTCTTTTTGTTCATTACTGGTTAGGATTACGCAGGATGGAAAATCCAGGACCTCAAAATGTGCATATACAGTTTTATACCTTCCAGTCCAGCATGTTGGAGTCAGTGTTTTCAGGGTAACGTTTGCAGAGTTGTCTTCAGAAGTCTGCAGATCTGGCCATTTTGCTATTTTTGACTAAAAAGTGTGTACATATTAAAAATATATACAGGCTAAACGGGAACTAAGGGACAAACTTCAGGAAGTGATTCCTGAGCTGAAAAGGAACAAAAAGGCCTATATCAATATTTGTCCGGAAATGGTTGGTGAGGCTGCAATAAGCAATTAGTACCGGTGCACATTACATGGCATTAAGTGCCGCCAGGTTACAACAGATGTTCAAACTGGCCATCATGGGATGCAATGCAAGCGTACATGCATCGCATCAAGGATTGTCTCACTCTTTCGAATGTTCCAGCCTGTACCTGAATAGCGTCACAAGCTACACGGACACGCTGTTCAAGGGTCTACATCAGGTACTGGCTCCACATACAAAACACTTTTGAGATGCCTCCACAAGTAAAAATCTAGGGGGTTTAAGTCCGGTTATCGTGTGAGCCATGCAACAGGGTCTCCTCGTTCTATCCATCTTCCGGGGAAGCTGTGAGGTGTTGACGAGCAGTATGGAGTAAGTGGGCTGGCGCCCCATCATACATCAACCTCATTACATGTCGTATTGCCAACAGCAAATTCTCAAGCAACAGAGGTAGAATGGCCCTTATGAAGTCCAGATAGGTCTGCACATTAAGTCGTCGTGGAAGAACAATTGGTCCAAGTAGGTGGTCGCCAGTAATCCCTGCCCAAACATAGATGCTGAACCGTTGTTGATAAGACGATTCAACCATTCCTCGAGGTTTTTCTGTAGCCCACAGATGCCGATTGTGTAGATTAGTGATGCCATCTCTTCCAAAAGTCGCTTCATCAGTGAAGAGGACTGACGACATAAATCCCATAATGGTGGTGGCCCGCTGCAAAAACCGAGCGACAAAACCTGTCCCATGGTGGAAAATCCGCTGGCGATAATCCCTACACATGTTGCAGGTGATAGGGATAGTAGCGGTTTTCATGAAGGGTACACAGCACCATCGCTTGGCTTACATCATGCTTGCGGGCCACTTGCGTGGAGCTTGTTCTGGGATTGGTCTCAATATCGTGTAGAGCATGTTCCTCCAGATCTGTTGTACGAACATGCCACTGCCGCTCTCCATGTTTGCCTGTATGAAATGACCTATGCTCACACAACCGCCCAAAAATGGCTGCAGCAGTTTTGTGATTTGGCTGGTGCTGTCTCTGAGGTTACGTGGCTTGGTAAATCCGAGCGGCCTCTCGACCATTTCCATGTGCTTGACCATATACAAACACCATCTCGGCTTGTTCCTGGAATGAAAAACGAACCATTGTTATTTGCCTCAAAAAAAGATCCCCCAAAAGGCACTTTTCAATCCATCGGAAAGATTTTCGGGGATCGTTTTCAAGGGCAGAGCAGTGATGGCCATATTGGTATAGGTATAGGTATGCTCAGTCGATACACAGGTTCCAGGGTCTGGAGTCAGACCTGAGCATCAGCCATCTTAGTTCTGTTAGCCATCTTGTCCGCCATGTTATATGTCGGTGACGGCCTTTGACCTTGGTCCTGTGCACATGACCTTGGATGACCTTGAACCCAAAAAATTCGAGAAAAAAATTTTAAAATCGTATAAGTATAAAAAATCTAAAAAGTTCACAAAAATCCAAAAATTATTGAAAAAATTTAAAAATCTCAAAAAAAAAATACTAAAAATTTTAACAAATTCTTAAAAAAAACCCTTGACACTTGACTCCAGATTCAAGACCCTTTACTCAAAATACTTGACTCAAAACCTTTGACACAAGATGCAAGACCCTCGACTCAGGACCCCTGACCCAAGACTCAAAACCCAAAGCCCTCAGCAAGAAATTAAAAATTTAAAAAAAAATTAAAATTTTTAACGTTTGGACATAACGGGGCCCTGAACCAAAGCCAGCATCATGCTCTGTCATTCCGGTATTTCGGCTGTCATGTTATGACATCACCCAATTGCCATATTGAATACAAGTGATCTTGAACTTGAACTTGACCCTGTGACCTCGTATGACCTTGAACCCACACAATTTCCAAAGCATTCTAAACATTCTAAAAAAATAATAAAAATTTATATAGAAATGTATTTAAAATGTATAAAAACTTATTCAATGTTATTGTTACAATTTTATTTTAAAAACTTACATTTCTGGTGGTTCCCCAGCACCATTTCCAGCAGACTACTGACCCTCCTCCAATTAATCACATTGTCATAACCCTATCCCTCCCCTACCAATGATTCGCATTGGTTAATTAGATGGCAGGCCTCCACCTCCCTCACCAACTAATTCTGTCGAATGCACTCCACCACCCATATTGGTTTTTTTCGTTTGTAATTTGTTTACTTTTTATCACCTAGGTACCATTAGTGTATTAATTTTCGATTTCGCCATAGGCGAGCTACCGATTTAGCCACCAGGTGGCAGCCATATTTGTTTACATTTATTTAAAGTATAGGTGGTGCTGTCTCCGCCTGACACATTGGATTATATTTCGATCACCTAAGTGGTGCTAATTTCTCTATTTAGCCACCAGGTGAGCCGACGAAACAGACATTCTCCCATGCTCTGTCATGCCATTTTCACCATCTTTGATTTAGTTTTTTTTTTCTCAGTTAACTTCCTTTAATTCTCTATCATTCCTTCTTAATTTTGTCACCGCGATTAAGTCACCCGTGCTTCACCCACAATCTTACATTGTTTTCATGCTCTGCCATTCGACCTCGATTTAGTAGCCTGCTGATTACTCTGTCCCCTCTCACCACCATATTGGGTTACATCACTTCCGTAATCTTTGCATATTCCATACGGTCTTGACCTGTAACCATCGTAATACCTTTTGGTTCCTCATTTGTTTTTACTAGAAAAATAACTGTGGTTTATTAGAGCAACACCAGTCGTGTAGAAATTTATGTACGACCTCTCTTCGCCAGATTCAGCACTGAAGTAGGCCTGGGCAGGTCCGACTCGACCTTCACCTTCCCCACCCTCCAAGTCTCAGGGTAAACTTTCTACCACTTCAACAGCATGTTTTCATGTCTGTTGCATCCAACCTGCTTAAAATGTATTATCATGGCAATCCATTCTTAGTTTCTGTACAGTTATTTTCAATACATCTTAATTACCATATCATTGATTGTGAACATCCAGTGATGTGCCTACACAGCAAATACCGAAGTACTAACTTTCAAATCATTATAATTTGACCCATTTCGTATAATTTTTTTTATCATGCCCATTTACAGTACCATCATGTAGTGACAGATCTGAAAACCAAGGCTATCATATTCTCTATATCAGGTAAGAAGGCATGCTAGGTCAAGGAATTATACACATCAGACTACAAACATAAAAACAGGATCCTTACATTCTCCACACCATTCACATAGTGTCTTTACAACAGCATGCTCACTTTTCACGTAGTGAATATAATCTGCTTATACGATCTCAAGACAGTCTATGCTAGTAAGCGTCCAACCAGAACCCTTGGCAATATGTTCTTCTTCACGACAAAGTTTTTATTTCAAGGCCTCTAAAGCCCCTGGAATGCTATCATCATTGTACAATGCTACGTTAGCAGTCTTGAATACTCGTCGACTAATGACTTCATCGGAAGGTTGTGGCTTTTTGTAGGTACACTCTAGCCAAACATGATATTTTATGGGTCCTTCTACTTCTTGTGCTAATTGATTGATTATCTTCTTCTACTTCTTGTGCTAATTGATTGATTATCCTGTACTTAATGTGGTTAAGGTTTGTACATATATTTTTGTACCTACAAAGTTATTTCCGATCACATAATATTCTGAAGTTTCCTTGAATGCTGATTGTTTAAGGTAGAATCAATTCTATGTGGTTTCGTCAGAAGTTAGTACAGGGCGTTTCTTAGCTGCAGGATCTCTACCGTTACAGTTCTTGCTATGTCTCTGCAGCTTATCACCTCGTTTTTGCACTTGACACATCGTTGCATAGTACAGGAAGGTCCCTTAACACAAGTAGTTCTTTCATGCTTCCTTGCACTTTGGCTGTAGGTAAATATCTTGACACAGTAACAGTAACGAAGCCTTGACGAAGTCATCGATGATGGCACTGCTGTAGGTGACCCGTCCATGTTTATGCAGCAATGTTACCGTGTAGTATATGCCATTCTCTCTGTGAAAATTACTGATGACATTTCACGCAGTTTGTTGCTTATGTTGTGTTTTCTTCCATTTTAAGTTACTACCTCAAGTGGTGACAACGTTCTTAAAATATTCACTGGTTTCACTCCTATCAATATTACCTTGTACTCTTCTTCTCCCTCACAATTTTTTTGCCTGTGATAATACCAATCCACCAGTCACCGCGATAATTAAAACACACATAATCGTTCAGATCTGGCAAAACAGCTTGTTGTGGTTTGGTGACTGGTACCACTAAATAGTTCTGCGATGAGTATTAGTAGACAGCAAAATTATCTCCATCTAATGGAACAAAACCATGATACTTTCTTATATTGTGAATGGCTTCAGTTTCTGAAATCGTCTTTCAAATAACCTCTGTTCTCAAACAATATAATCTGNCTTTCTTATATTGTGAATGGCTTCAGTTTCTGAAATCGTCTTTCAAATAACCTCTGTTCTCAAACAATATAATCTGGCGACACAAAGAAAAATGTTATTCCAGAAATTTTGCTTGAACAAAATTGGAACATTTCTTGTGGCGATACAGTGTGGTTTTCAGTGATTCTTTGTAAACTAGCCTTTGTCACAAGATGTTTAACTGTACCTCCGGTACCAGCACCATGTGATGTGGCAAAAAAAAAAAAATGCCATTCAGCAGACAGACCGAAATCGTCTATGTGCTTAACAAGGTTAACAAAAAAAAAATGTTTGTATTCAGCAGCACAGCCGTTACTAAAATTATACACTTTTGTACATTTGGGAATCTGTCTTACAAATGTTGATGCAGAACTTTCTGAAAGGTGTGAACAGCTACTGTGTTGTGTGTCGAATAGTCGCTGACAACACAAAAAGGTTTCACACTTTTTAGAATCACTTCCTTTGTAATATACAGTTGGGTGTAATGTGGCTTCTGCGTTAACCCAATGGAATGCCTGCAATTCATCTTGCATCACGTAAGTATAGTTTTCTGAGAAATCTCCCAAAATTATGCACTCAGCAGATTTTTTTTTTTTTGTTGAAAATCAAACTAACTTTTTACATAAAGTGTGGTTTTTTTATTTTTATCAACTTTTCCTATAGATCAATTAAAAACTCTTACATATTTTTCAATAAGGTGGCAAGCTCATAGCGCGGTTAGTTGACGACCATTGTTTGTACTTTATTCCACTTAGTAGCTCATCTTCCTCACAGATGATTCCATCCAGTACATCAACTCCAGGACATTTATGACATTGTGAAAGCATACAACTTTATTTTCAATCATCACAAACAACCATTTTCATTAAATCTTTGTATGACAATTTACTCACTGTAGCTGCCAATATTAATTTCACATGTTGGTGCTGTAAGTGCGCACGTACAGAATGTGTGCCACTGGCATCAGTTAACACGCAACCCTCGGGCCTTAATGAAGCAAACTTTGAAAACCCTATCTTTATGGATGAGTTTCTTTGAATTTCAAGTAAACTTCATTTAAATTAAAGAGTACTAGCTATTTTTTTTAATATATTTTTTTTTAGCTCCACTTGGAGATCTGACTGTTACAAAGTCCTTTAAACCAGGCATGATTCTGCTTACATCATAACTCATGTAAAAGTCTGTTGCAACTTGTACGGTTTCATTACTTACGCGATTTCCACTTTTTTTTTTGTGTTATCGACATTTGGCAGCACACTATGTTTTGCCTTTAAAGTTCTTGCATTTCTTACTAAATATTCACTGCACTTAAACTCAGCATTGGTTTTAGAAATGTGCTAGCATATGTGAATTTCTTCTTTACCTCCTCTATTAATTGAAAGTAACCTAAATTGTTATTTGGAGTAATTTTTTCATGGTTAGTATCATCATTGGAAAATGAGATGCTTGTTTCTAATATTTTCTCCTAATTTTACATTGTAGGTTATCAATTTTTTACTCCATTCTTTGTCTTCTTTTACACTGAGGAAACCTTTGTAAACAAATAGGAAATTCATCCTGAGCAGCAAATGCGTGGTTAATCGATTCTACAGCAATGCATTCTGGCTCAAAATTACCATCATTGTTGTGTTCTTGTCTGTCAAACTCTGATTCTACGGTTTTATTAAACTTTTGAAAACAGCGTGCACATTCAGCCTTTCGTGGTATAAGTTTCAGATGCTCGTGTTTAGCAGACAGCTGCATAGTGATTTCCCTTAAGTACTTCAAAAAAGGCTTTTTGTGTATGACAAATGGGCCACAACACTTATTACCATACAAATTAAAAAGCCTGTCAACATATTTCTTGTAATGGTATGTACAGATATTTACAACTTCATCCACGCCTGTTCGAAGTCGAATCAATGATTTTATTTCATCACATGCCACTTTCAGTTATTAACTCTGATGATCTAGATTTAAAAACTTTGACACTCATACTTGACAAAATAGCCAACAGAACACTACATTGTCACTTGAATTGAATACAAAACATGTCACCAGGACAGGCAACGAAAGACTGAAGCTCCAGACAGGATTCGTATAATCATGTGCTTATCTGCATGATGCTAATTCCTGAAAAAGTTGCATCATCTTCAGACTTTCGGACATTACAGAGTGGTTACCATTAGATGTAGTTACATGACTTAAAACATCTCCTCCTAACTTTTGCCTTTGATTTTTCTTAAGTGAAACTGTGTACGGTTTTAAATTACAGTATAGTAAGTAAACGTTTATTTATTTATATTAATTTTTGTAGTTGCAAAATTGTGAATTTTTCCATGGGTTGACATTGCACTGCCCAAACAGTGTATTAACACTTAGTACTCATTGTCACTCTGATGTTAATGACATTTATAATTAAGTGGAAGTATATAATGCACAATATAATAAATTCAAAAATCTACTTTTTTTTTTTTAAAGAAGTTCGTGTACTCAACAGGGCTGAAAATAACAGAATGGGACAACTTGTGCCCTGTAGCTATTCATCAAGAGTATCTTTCATAAAGGACTCAAATTTTTATTTTTTCCCAAGTCGGAGACAATTTTTTTGTAGGTAGGTAGTCTCCAACCCAGATAATTTTGATGTTGCATACGGTTCTACATGTAGACACTAAGCACACAAAATATCAGATCTCTAAATGCAACTTTAGTGAAGCAGGGTGGGGTATAAATTGGGGTAAAATAGTCATCTGAATGCTTAAAAAAAATGGATGCCATCTTGAAACTACTAAATGTATTTCATAATATAAATATACAGTGTAATAGCATATTATGTAATATTTTAATGACACTTAAAATACTACAATATGTGAATTATTTAAAACGTTACGGCTAGTTGCGTAAAACTCCGAAATCTGTGAAATTTGCTTGCAGTGTCCATTTGTAGGTAAAAATCTAAATTAATGTTTTTCTTTCACCCTGAGAGGGTAACATAGGAACAAATTTTTGTTAAAATCAGAAATAGTGCAGCTTTAGCCGCTTGATTTCACGTGGAATGACCCATATTTCATCTTATTAGCGTACGTTTAATGAGCGAAGATGTATTACTTTCTGCTAAAAACGTCACAGTAAGCCGTACCTGAAGTGAGGCTGGAATAGTCTGATTTGCACGTCACATCAGTTGAAAATAGTCAACTTCCGTTGTTTATTTATTCTACACTAGCAGTGGCTTATAATGAAAATAAAATGCCTAAGACCTGTTTACAAAATTCTGAAGTATAAATAAGTATTCAGAAAAGTCCTATTTTGGTCACAGTTTTCAACAATTTAGTCACCGATTTCCTTAGTCAACATTCCTGCGCATAGAATGATACTTCACGTTGGGGATATACAGTTATTAGGCCTGAGTTGTTCTTTGCTGTCAGTGCTAGGAGTTTACGCACGACTGTTGCGTCATATGCTATTTTCTCCCAGTGAATTGCGTAGATAATTTCTCCATTAAAGTTACGCATCGGAATACTCCTGCGCCAATAAGTTACGTAACAGACCTCTTGCCTTGAGTCGAATGACGTCCCCGGAAATGTGTTTACAGTCTCTCGTGGGAATTATCACTGAAAAGTAGTCTTTAACTTTGAAGCACGCTACGCGTAATTGACTGGAACCTTGAGGAATACCGAACGTCATTCCCATAACTGGTTTGTAATATCCTTACTTTCGATAGTAACGTTCACCGTCGCAGCAATTCTTTTTACCTATAAAGGTTTTTAATGTTAATAATTAAATGTAAACTTCGGCAGTTTTCTAATCGAAATGGCAACGCATATGTTAGTTGTTCCTTGCTGGTAATTCTCTCTGCCATCTCAAGGAACTGTCGTAAGGGTTTTAAGGAAACACAGTGTAACTGTTCTATTTAATTACAGTGTCTCTTTAATTTATTAAGATAAAAACTAAGCTCGACATTAATTATATATCCTATTTAATCCTGTAATTTTGATACCTTCTTTTTTTTTGTACTAAAGAGGGGATAGTTATGTGATAATGGTAAGTAGCGATTTTATGAAATGTCGGTATTCCTCGACTTTGCTTACTTAAAAATATTATCGGCGCAGTGATAGAACAAGACATTTTTCATGTGCGCTTATTATTTCTACACGCCATTTTTTTTTTATTGCCCTAACTTTGTGCTTCGTGTAGGGGAAAAATCGATAAAAGCAGAGAAAAAACAAAGCTTATTTAAAAATAAACAATTAGGGTTTCACATTCGGTTTATCTGGTAAAGATTGGTAAGTGTTTATGCAAACCGACTGTATGATTTAGCCTTTGAACTAGCACGCGAATACTGTGTCATAATTCGGCAGTATGGGTAAATATGGTAATGTATAATTCGTAAAACATTGATAGTTAATCCTATCGGAGTATTAGGGTCAGTGAGAATAGTTTTGTATCTCCAGTCTAATAATTGCTGACGTAATTATCACACACACATGATCTATAAGTGATTGCTTAGTATACGTACCCATTAGGCCGTGAATCAGTAAGTGAATTTTGAGCCACTAAAATATAAAGTAGGTGTGTAGTGTTAGTTTTGGAAAACAGTACTTAGGGTTAGTAATTTCACTTGTTTCCAGAATTATTGGAGTTCGCGCATGAATACATTTTAAGTACATGCTTTTCAATTGAATTATAATCAGTATTTATCAGTTCGCAATGTATAATAAATTTTTTTAACACTATTTTGATAAAATCATTTTTATTTAGACTTTTTAGTTTGTATGTAATTGCTGTATGTCTAAAAGTGATTTAGTTTGGTAACATCAGTTTATGGTTACGTGTCTGAGTACGCGTTTTTCCCCAGAGATTGCATCGAGTATCGTCATAAAGTCAAGGACAAGTATGTTAATTGCTACAATTTAAAAGTCGTTGTGAAATAGAAAATACTTCATAGAAGCACTTTGCACATTAAAATTATTGCAGTTGTAGCTGTTATATTGCTAGTAAATTCTGTCATAGTTATTTTCCTTCCAGGAAACATAGAAAGATCTTTCTTTTAAATAAATGGTCAGTTTTTCAGAGGTCGTTTCCTGAATAATATTCTACTTATAATTACTTTATATATGTTTAACTTAAATACTTTTTTAATTTTACGAAAGTTTAAAGTCTGTAAAATTGTATTTTTTACGAGATGTGTCATGTACATATAAGAAAGTATGTTGTAAATATTGCATAAAAACTTCATACATAAAATTTAAATTCAATTAAATATATGAGATGGGGAACCCGGGGCAGAACGGGGTACCAAGTTGAAAAATGTTTTAAAAATACAAAAGGATTAATTAAGAGAGCTGAAAATTTTTCTATGAGCGCATTATAATGTAACAATCATAATAACACAATAATATTGTAAGAAAACAAAATATAAATATTTTGCCCCATGCCCCATGCACCAGGCATGGGGCAGAACGGGGTGGTAATGACAAGTAATTATAAAAACATATAAAACTAGTGAACGTGCAGAAATAATAAGTTTGCTCTATATTTATTTACTTTTAAGTGACTATAAAGGTTTAACTACAGTTTTCATTGATTGTGTCCTTTTCTTGAGCCTATTCAAAAATTCACACACTAGGTCAGCCTCATCATCTTCGTTATCTATTGCCGCACAGGAATTGTGTGCCCATTTTTTGCACATGAAACAAGTGACCCAGCCTTGAACTGACTTTGAGTAAAATTCACCGCAATATAAACATTCACAGTCAGAACAATCCTCAGAATCACTCTCGTTAGTTTTGTGTTCTCTCCTCAGCTCCTTCATTTTTCCATTTATCTTCAGGCACTTTCCTTTGTTTTTTCCATTCTTAATTTTATTCTCTTTCTTCAATAGTTGTATCCTTGCTCTTTCTTCTTTGGCAAAGTTATTTTCCTCTTTTTCCTTAATAGCGGCTTCTAACTCTTTTTTTGTATGGGGAATCTGTTAAGACAGCAGTCTTCCCCCTCTTCCGATTCGTCATTTTAGCACTTTCTTTAACTTTTGGGACAGGCATTAGAATTTTCAGGTGAAACATGAAATGAAGAGGTCCTGTTGTCAGTTGTCATCCAAGAGCACCCAGGAGTGGTACAATTAGCATCATTTAATCGAACCTTCTTAGTCGGCGTATCATCATTAGAGTTGGCTGAAACCTCGCCAGCTTTACCATCCAACCTGATATGAATGTCTTTTTTAACTGGTGTGCTAGGTGAAGGTAATTACAGTTGTTCAGCTCCAGATATGCTCACCTCTTCACTTGAAGGCCTACCAAGTCCGATGTCAGTTGTGTCTGCTGGGAGAAAATCGGCGTCGGTGAATATGGATGGGTCAGTTGGCCATATTCCTGTAACTTGGAATTCGTCAATAGCAGTTTTCATTGTTGCGCTTTGGATAAACGCTGATCCAAAAAGCGTTGAAATTTGAAAGGGATTTACGACTTTCCCTGGGTTGCTTCGTAGCCATTTTCGAAGCTCATCGCTGTAATGAAGACTTAACGGCTTCATAAAAGAAACATCAAGTGGCTGAAGTCTGTGAGAATAATGTGGTGGTAGACATAGCAACGAAACACCACTCTCCCTCGCGTAGTCTATAACCTCAAGGTTCTTGGTGTGTGTTGAGTGGCCATCTAACGTAAGAAAAACCGGGAAGTTTTTTAATGCCTTAGAAAATTCCACAAATTTTCGAAACCATACACAAAATGACTCAGCAGTCATCCATCCAGTGCTGTGCACCTCAGTCCAACCTGGTGGCAATCCTAACTCTAATTCTTTCTGCTTCTTCTTTCGAGGAAAAATGGGCATCGGGGGCATGTAAGCTCCGCTTGCCGACATATAAATAAGACAGGTTACAGTTTTGCCCCTTTCTGCGGATGTTAACGATCCGACTTGACGTTTCCCCTTTCAATCTATGATCTTTGATTGGTTTTTAGAGTTCACTGAAACGCCCGTTTCATCGCAATTAAAAATTTGAGAAGCCGTTAGTTTGTGCTTGTCGAGTAAATTCGTTAGCAACGAAAAAAAAACTATCTACAGCAACTTTATTAAAGCCCATGGCTCTTGCACTAGATGTTGTTTCGGGTTTGCGAACAGATAAAGTAGGATGTCTCTTAAGGAGTCCATTGACCCAATCTTGGCCTGCGATTCCATTTTGAAATCTACGACCAATGCTATTTCTTACAGCCAACTGATAAGCTAAGCTACGCAAGTCTTTCATTGTTAGACCGAATAACCTTGCCTCCATAGTTTTTAAGTAGTTAACGAGCTCAAGTTCCTGCTCTTCCGTAAATACGTGTTTAAATTTTCCAGCCGTTTTATCAATCTTGTAGTCAGGGTTTTCCTTTCTTTTTTTTTAGCGTATCTTTCCAGAGTATACTGGGGAACATCACAATGGTTCGAAGCCTTCAAATACCCAGATTGGTCCGAAATAACCGCCTCGACAGCATTGTTTATTGCATCAGTAATCCATGATTGCCTATTTGTTTTTTTCTTATAGTCTCTAACCATCTGAAATTGAAAGAAAGAAAAAGTTAGGGGCATACTAAAAACTATCTCTTAGTTAAAAACATTGCGGGGCAGAATGGGGTACTTCCCCATTCCGCTCCACCCGTTCCACCCCGGGGACACGATTTTGGTTAGGGAGGTGAGGTCACTCGAGAAAGATACGTAAACAAACGTTTAACTACACGAAACCAAAGACAATTAAACGTACTTCAAGCATGCACTAAATATAGTTGTAATGTAAACAAGTATGTATACATTACCTTGGTTACAAATTATCAGAATTGAGCAAAAAATCACGCAACGAAAACTTCACGCGCCGTCGCTCGAGAAAACTAGACTAACATGGCTGCCGTAGGTGAGCAGCAACAGGTTGGTCTAGTTCTACTTATTGCCGCTCGCTGGCAGCACCTCCTTGTCACCGAGAAACTTCTAACTTCATTCTCCCCCGGTGCCCCGTTGTGCCCCGGGTTCCCCTATATTGGAAAGAAGTGAACGGTACTTGAACATGGACCTGGATTGGATTTTGTATGCTATTAAATAATTCTTATTTTATAAATTGACAGCGAGGCCGGTAGACCTACCCGAGAGCAATATGCATGTATGCCCCGTTCTTCTGGGATAATATGCAAGAAATAATGGGGCTATGGAGCATTTGAAGGCATACGGGGGAGAAAACAGGAGCAACTCGAGAAAATAATTCACACCACATCAATGTTGTCTACATATGGAAATTATTTTTCCAAAATATTCCTGTCCGACGAGACCTGGTAACCCAGCAGTAGGAGGTTACAGATTGACGATTAATTAATGTATAGAATTGTTTTCACATTAACTGCGTTTTAACACCCTCATCCTCCTTTTCATACCACAAAGTCAGCTGAAGCACGGCTTGTATACTTTACTAACAAAAAGTTAAGTCTAAAACGACACGCGCCCATGAACTACATGTTGTTCTGGCGTGGAAAAATTAGATTTAACGGTTTGCTTGACACTCTACGTGAATGAATTTTATGCATTTATTTCAAAAGGGAAAACTGCATCTGTCTGGGACATCAGTCATTAAAGAAAAGTGGTGTTCACGTAGAAACGCGATAATAAGGTTAAGCTGGTTGAAATAGAGTGCATTTTCTCGCCGAAACTAATGAGACGAATATTTTTCTATTATATCTGATCTTATAGTTTTGTTGATCGCTAATAGAATGAAAATGAGAGTTCGACCATATCTGGGATGCAAGTGAGGAGCGGGTGAATGACCTTGGACGGTGGCAATTTTATGCCGTCAGAGCCTCAAACTATGCCATTTTCACCCCATAATAATTTCAAAAATCGATGGATTTACCCCCAAATAGCTTTTTTTTTTTCTTTAAAAAAATTATATAAATAAAACGTAAAAAAAATTGCATATAAATCTTTAAATCGGAAAGTTGGGCCCAAGAATCATTGAAAAAGTCCACAAATCAACTAGACGGACTTAGGCTCAGAGTGAAGTCCAGCGGATCAGAAGGGACAGCAGCCATATTGGTTTGCATTAATGATCCCGACTACAATATTTGTTTACATTATATACCTCTACCGCTATGTTGGATTTCCGTGACCTTTATCTTAAACCCGAAAAACCTTCAGAAATCGGAAACAAATACAAACAAATTAATTAATAAAAATGCAAGAAATAATAAAATAATGTGAAATTCAAAAAAGTATAGTAACATTTCTGAAATCTTCAAAGAATTTAATAATTCTTTAAGTACTTACATGTAGGTGGCCCAGGGCTCGATTCTCGTAAATATGGCAGAATACATGTCCTTCCGACATGACGACAAGCAAATGACTGATCCCTTCACCACTATATTTCATTAGCTATGTAGTTAACCAGTCTGTTGGCTCCTCACCACCACCCCCTCCAGCCAACTAATCATTAGCTTTACGTCACACTGGATCCCCACCCAACTACCCCCCTTAGGACCACAACTACCATCAATTATCCTTCAGCATTTGTCCACTAGAGCGTACTGGTAACATGCTGTTTACAGCATCTACCACCAGAGAGCACCAACGTCGTCCATAGCTAAACCTGACAGTTAAAGTATGTTAATACCAAATTGTGGCAAATTGTGACGAGGCTCAAACTTGAAGTCTTTTTCTTTTCCATTTTTTAAGTATTAATTTTTTTCATTATATTATTTTGCAATGCAGTATTTTTACGTTAAAAATATTATATAAAGCAGGACATTTTCGACAATGCAGAAACATTAATTTATAATAGTATTTATTTAGAATTAATTATATTTTTAAAGTATAACATGAGTAAAAAAAATTGAAAAAATGACTAAACGCATGTTTATTATTTGCAATCTTCAGTGTTCGCCTCTCGATGCCCGCATCGGCGACCCAGGAATTGTAGCGGGCCGAAATCCACACCACTTGACATACGACCGCCCATTCTGTCGATGCAGAATTTTCTCTGCCAAATACACGTTTGGAAACTTCGTAGGCTGGATCTTCTCCGTTTATAAATCGCTTCGGATGGGTGCATTATTAAGATATTTCAGGTAGTAGTTTCTTAGAGCATAGTCTCGTATACGTCGCACACAAAAAAGTTCGGAGCTCCATTTCGCTGTGAATTTTTTTTGAAGAAGCCTTTCGGTTTGGAGATTAATCCCAGGTTTCCGACCTTGGCTTTGGGCATGCGAGGATCCCTCATCTTCGGAATAGTACACACAGTTCAAAGCAAGGAGTCGTCTTTCGAATATCCGGGTTTCATTTGTGTGTTCAAGTGTACCGTGGAGTTACATTCAGATACGAGTTTCGGCTATTTGCAGCGAAATGTCTCCATATTTTGCCCTTCAAAGTCTTGTACCTCTCAACGATAAATGCGTTGAGATTATTGTACATGGAATAATGGCTTATGTCATATTTCTTCATCAGGACCTTGAACTTACATTGTGGAATTCTTTGTCCTGGTCGGTTTGCAAATTAGTCGGAACGTGTTCTTCTACTTGACTGGCCTGGCCCAGGCGAATTTGTTATATACATGGATGATGGTCAACATGCATTTGTAGCGCTTGTTTACCCGAGCATACCATTTCATCTTCACGAAGTCGGCTTAAAACAGGGCATTCATCCCTCACATCACGACCTTGCGCCGGCAGTAGTTGCATCTTGCGGCCACATACAGTTCATGGACGACTCCAAATTGACTCATCGTACGTAGCCTTGCTCCATCAGTTCTTCGATTATCGAAATTATCTCATTGGTGTACGAATAATTTTCAATCATTTGCGAAGCTACGAGCAGTTGCAGCCTATCGACCAGCTCGTTCGGGTTGTCTAAGAATACATAATTGATATACTTGTCGTCGACTATCTTCTACAGGCCTACGCCACTTTTCAGTGCTAGTCCACTGAAAATATCTGCGAAAATTTTGATGTTTTCGGGGCCTTCGTCCTTATAAGCACAGCTATCGGGATCGTTATCTTGGTAAAGTGCATGCATGAGGTCGAGCAATGTCTGGTATTCCATCAGTTTGGAGTCGGTATACTCCCTGGGATCCTTTTGAAATACAAGTTTGTAAAGGCTAGGGGCTCCATGCATTTTGTGATAGCCTACTCTAATAATCCCACCTTGTAGAAATTGTATTTCATTGGCACCGAGGAACCATTGTTCATGACACCTGTATATGTCATACATAGTGCCATTACTGCAAGATGTGTACGATCGCAGGTACTGGTGAACCAGAGCAGTGGGTTCGAGGGTTCTCTTCCGAACTTTTTTCTTGTGTAGCAAATCTACATTAAAACCATCGTCTCGATCCATATCCACAGTCATCGCGTTTCCGCTTCTCCATAGGTTCAACAGTATCGCCGATTTCGGTCTTCAAGACTATGGGTGCTCCATCGACCTCTCTGAGTACATCGAAATGGCGAATAGTGGGCTTAAAGATTTCTTCATTTGTTTGGTCGCGCGAAATTCTGGCTCCGTTGGCGAA
The DNA here is from genome assembly GCA_002778355.1 of Clitarchus hookeri. Classification (NCBI taxonomy): domain Eukaryota; kingdom Metazoa; phylum Arthropoda; class Insecta; order Phasmatodea; family Phasmatidae; genus Clitarchus; species Clitarchus hookeri. Next base: position 146,085 of record NQII01003088.1, on the reverse strand, counting down.
CAAATACTTTGAGCGAACAAACTTTATCGCTCGATTCTGGTCGCAAGCAATGTCCGACATTACACTAAATAAAAATTTCTACCATCACCTCTTTTATAGAATCAGACATGGGTCTCCAATAAACGACTTTCCACCCTGTTCAAGCATTCGTTGCAGTCATCCAATATCTCCGTGCTGTGCTTTTGAACATTCATTTTTGTCGCGAGTCGGGAAATCGAAGTATTGAATGTACATGTTATGTATCCTTCCAGGTTTTTCATTTTATCTTCATTTTGCGCAGATGCCACATTCAATCTGTCGGTAACTTGCCATTGTACGCTCTTTATGTGCTCGTTAATGGCTGTCAAATCGCGAATGTTTTCACACATTCCATATTCGCGCCGAGCTTGGACAGGTAGTTTCAAAAGAATGTGTTTTGTTCATACAACATAATGCGCATTGTGAGATGAGGCCATTGCCGGTTTCGAGAACGAAATATTTAGAAGCAGCGTCTGCGAATCGTTTGGGTTCGCCAACGTTTCGAATTGCTTTTCTACCAGCACCGCAGGTTTTTATAGCTTCTTTACATGAGACAGCCTCCATTTTCGTCTTTGTCAAGATGCAGCTTGGGCTAATTTGCTCGAATATCGATGAGCTGTAATTTATTCCCAGGGTCGACGACAAACTGATCGAACCCTCATCGGCAACTGCTATTATAAAAGGGCCAGTCGTCTACCACCACCAAAAGTTCATACTTGTCTTTCCAGCACAAGGTAAACTTGTTCTTGGACTCTGATAAGGTTGTGTCCATGTTGGCATAATCATTTTAAACATTTCGCAAATTCATATCGTCCATGCGAAACAACACCAACATTTTCGTATGTCATGGAACAGTTGTTCTTGGGTATGTGGGAATAAGTCTGGCCGAAGTACACACAGTCCATGTTTGCATGCTGCCCCATGCTAAAGTACTCCTGTATGCGACATCGTCGAAGACGAACACACAGTTCGGTAGAGCCTTGCTCCATGGCACATCAGTATTGTGATCACTGAATGGGAAATAATCCATGCCATCCACAGCCTGCAGAACACAAGCCAGTCGTTGGTATTTCAGTTGCTGGAGCGATTTCGAATATCGGTACATGTACTTGAACCGAAGACCATTTGGTTCTTCGGTAAAACCCAGGAGGATACATGTTTTGCCACAATTGGATGGTCCCATAATGATGAATATATCATGGTACTGGGCAAAAGCTCACTGTGACGATAGTCGCATGGTGTTTTGGCATCTTCCTACCCTCTTTTACGATCTCTGTGATACTGAAACAAAAACATATAAAAGGAGTATATTTATTCAATCACACTTCAGTTCGCCGCGATGCCTTGGAGAGAAAAGACCAAGTTCGGAAAATGTTGTCGATACACAGATCAACAATCTGCCATTCGTGCTACACATTGTGGGATACTGATTCTGTAACCCAGGAACAAAGAAAAACAAAAAAGAAGCCTACTACTTGGAGGCACTGGTATAAATACTGTGGACAAAGTGTGCAAGCAGCACGATGTTGCCTATTCCCAGCACAAGAATCTAGAAATCAAGAATTTGGCAGACACGATACTTGCATAAAGGGCCGGCGAGATTCAGAAATCGCTGGACACTGGGCTTGGAGAGAAAATCGCAACCTTGGGTGTTACGAACATTATGAAAGCTAAGGCGAATATGAGGATTGATTACAAAGAGCAAGAGAAAGGCACAGGTGCAACAAATTAAGAGTACAAAAACATGCAAGACAAATAAAATGTATATTAGTGCACTTGTAGCTTTTGGGGTCTAATCGGAGCCACAAGTGGTATCTTGGCAATCAACACAGTATCGAACGAATAGAAGCAGTTGTCCGACGCCCAAAGACACTGTTAACTGTTTTTATGACAAAATTATTTGAATGTCGCGTTTGTTTTATTTTTCACAACATTGTAACTTCGTCCTAGGTGTTTCAAATACACTCGTGTAACGTGCTTATATTTTTGTGATTTGCACGTTGGCCACAATTCCAGCAGACTACTAACTATAGCCAGAAAATATTCAATAAATAATTTAATAAACCTTATCAAAAGTGAGTACCTATGCAAAGAAATATGAGCCGAATAAACGTTATGGTAGGCCTATTTGTGTGCATGTTCATCACTGTCTTTTCAGTTCGTCGCTGCTACATACAAATAAAATAGTGACACGAGTTGTGTGCTTGAACTTACTATATTTTTCGTTGAACTGGTTGTGCGTCTTCGATTTTTGAATTTATTCCATCTGAGGCCGTTCCTTTGACGAATTAACCCAACACATATCACTTCCCATATCACTTACCAAAATGTTAAACACTACAGTTCTTTCCCCCCACAGTTGTAACAGTGTTAAACACAGTAGCGGCAAAATATTAAAGTGTGTTATGTGTAGTGTGCTATATCGTGGATAACACAAATATGTTAACAATGTAAAATAATAACCAAAAGAACTATTATTAATACAGACATTTTTAAAATATGATAAAACTGTCGTAAATGTGGTTGTGGGCCCAAATTGTGAGCAGAATTCTTTGAACAGCCGAAAACAGTAAATAAAGCATTTGACAGTTAAAACGTGTAAGTCACATGGCAGTGTTTATGTTTACGTTTAGCGGAAGGATACGTAATCGGTAACCAAAAGTAGAACCTTCAGAAGAGTGTGAAGTAACTGTGAATGGCCTGTAGCATGTATAATCCAGTTTCTTTGTGCAGGCTTGTACATTCGAAAGAGTTACTGAATGCCGAGAATGAAACTAAACTTGTGTGCGACACAGTGTGGGCGTTTCTCGGAGAGAGCGAAGAGAGGGGTGAGACCAGGTGCCCGGGGGCTTGGTGGGACGTGGGGTCGGCGCCCTGTCCTCAATAACATTTATTGGCAAACACGGGGGCAGCCGGAGCTAGCTCGGGCGGCCGCTGTCTCCGGGCGACGCGTTCTGTCAACATGTAAAACTCATTTCGGAACTGCGGTGGTGTAACTTCCGCGCTCCTACGCCGGGGGGTTGTGAGGGGGTGAGAGGCGTTGAGGCGTCCCGACGGCAAACATCATCTCCGAGGTCTCTCTCCGTCGTGTCGCCCCTGTCGCTAACATTTTGTGTCCTTTTGTCTCCCGCGTTCAACTTTTTCGTACGAAGCTTGATGGGTAGGGGGAGATATTTTTGTTTCGAAATAAGTAACTGACGTAATTTTATAAACTGTAAATAAGAGTTCCACATTTATGAGTAGTTTTAATCTGTAATTATTATCGCCAAATCCCCTCTTAATTGTTGGTTTTAATTACTGTAATTTCTTTCATTTTCTATGTCCTTTAATGAAGCTAAACTATTAACGTCAAATCTCGTACACCTTATAAAATGTTACTATTTTATAAACAACGCAAGAAAAAAATGTACCTTTACTTATTTGCATTCCATGTATTGCTCAGATTTTGTTATCATTACCTCAGTTTTTTAGCTGTCAAGGTGAAAATTGCCTACCCACGGTTCCGGAAGGCAATAATCCAAATACGAAATTTTCTCAAGACTCATGTAGATGGCACATAATTTGCACCGCGTAACTGTTGCAATACATTTAAAAAAAAGAAACGTTGATATTTAGTTGTGGTCCGTCTTCTTACGAAAATAACGCAGTTTCAGACAACTAAAGACTACCAATAGTTTTAGGAATTCTTGCCTTTTACCAGTGTAATTTTAATGCATACCACCCGTAAACATCCTTTTCAACTCCGAACGAAATCCGAATGGGTAACTATTGAGCAATTATATTCTCGGAACACTTTGTTTATTGATAATTGGGTAATATTCTTACCGTCTCTTTTGCTGTCTGTTTATTTCCTGGATTGCAACGCTACCTGTTATTTAATGTGTTAAGATTGTCTGGTGTATATTTAGGTTTTTCAATTTTCAGTCACTAATGAATACATGGTTTTTGTAAACTAAAAAGCGAATTTTTTTTTTATCTGTGGCGGTAATCAAAGCCCTGCAAAACCCGGCCCGATACTCGAATAGGTATGGCCCGGCCCGGCCCGCCCCATGTGTGTTATACTTCGGGCCGGCCTGGCCCGAGAATAAATAGGGCTAGGTCTAAGGGCTGGACCCAATTGATATGGGTAGCGAGCAATTATCGGACACGCCCGACCCGATATGACAGGGTATCGTTGGCAGTAGAATGGATTGGAGTGGTCTGGGACAGGGGATAGGGGCTGCGGCTCCACCGCTACCATCTTAGATGACGTCGCGCCGAAACCTCCTGCTGTGCCATTCCTCGCCAATGGCAGCTATATTGGATTTCCCTTTTTTCCCTCCAAATTTCTCTTTTTTTTCCCCCTTGTCACGCTAGCATCGGGGAGTGTAGGTCAAACTGTGGCCGCCAGAGTGCTGGGAATTATTTTTTGTTGTTTGTGAACTCTAAAATACTGCGGGATTGTTCCGACACCCCTTGGGTTGCCAGTCCGACATCTAGACCGCATGACCACCATTGCATGAGGAAAGCTAGGAGAGGAAATAAATTAAAAACTCTCATCGGCCTATGCACTCCCCAGACAATAAACTTGCCATCGCGATAAAAAGAGTATGTTAAATGTTGAATATACACATAGGAAAAACTGCAGGCACCATGCACGCGCACGCGCACATACTTTATGTGTAAAAGTTATATATATACAGTATATATATATATATACACACACACTAGCGAACCGGCCTGGCTATGCTCAGGTACAATTGATTTTTACAGTGATACACTAATAAATAAATTGGGAAAAGACAATTTATTTATGTGAAAACAGAATTATAACATTATGCTATGTTGGCGTAGGTTTTTAAGTGATTACAGCAACCCAAAAGGAAGGAAATATTTTTTACCTGATAGGCAAGAAATAGGGTATTGTTTTTGGAGTATATGTGTGCAACCATCGCGTAGTTACCATATTTCCGCTTTCGATGTATGAAAATAAAAACATGAGTTTCATCAAGTTGTAGCTTTAGAAATAAGTGTACCTAGGAACTGCTTTTTGCACTTGGCTGAGGGATCTTAATCGATCACCAAAGTTAAGCAACGTTCCCAGCATCACACATTTGGATGGGTGGCCGTTTAGTGGCATAACATCTGAGCGTTTCCGGGTTTCGGAGGGCACGTTAAATATTCGGTCCCGGTTTTAATCGATAGATAACAGTCGTTAAGCCATTTCAGAGGTCCTTGGGTGACTTGATAAACTTTCACACCAGAGGGAAAAAATATTTCTGTCACGTTCCCAGCCGTTGCAGAATTAGGTTTTGTTGTTATTCCACAGTAACCGTACAATTATGCTGGATGAAAAGTATCCTATGTCCTATTCCAGGATCTATAGTACCTACAGTACCTGCATACCATATTTAATCAAAATCCATTCAGCCGTTATGGAGCTGAGTTCGGTCACGTTCCCAGCTGTTGCAGAATTACGTTTCGTTGTTATTCTACAGGACCCGTATAAAGAGTATCCTATGTCCTATTTCAGGACCTAAAGTACCTACATACCACATTTCATCAAAATTCGTTCAGCCGTTATGGAGCCGAGTTTGGTCACGTTCCCAGCCATTGCAGAATTACGTTTTTTTTTTGTTATTCCACAGAGCCCGTACAATTTTCCGGGATAAAAATATCGTGTGTCCTATTCCAGGACCTAAAGTACCTAGATACCAAGTTTCATCAAAATCCGTTCAGTCATGGAGCTGAGTTCGGTTATGTTCCCAGCCGTTGCAGAATTACATTTTGTTGTTATTCCACAAGACTCATACAATTTACCTGGACAAAAAGTATCCTATGTCCTATTCCAGGACCTAAAGTACCTACATACCACATTTCATCAAAATTCATTCAGCCATTATAGATCTGAGTGGTAACAAACACACGCACAGAGAGACTTTCGCATTTATAATATTAGTAGAATAAATTAATAGCACCAAAAAACCATCCTTCTAACATTTTGAAAATAATCATATAAAAGTTATATGCATCCATACAGAGCAATTTCACAGCAATGTACATGTGCCTCGATCATGCATGCGTACTTCTGTATCTCCAACTTGTTCATGCATTCGAGCGCGCACACTACTGTACCTTCAACTTGTCTGCGCGAAGCCATCACATGCATGGGAAACATTTCTTCTCTATAGTTCTGTAACAACTAGCAGTAGGATAAAAAACACTAACTACACTTACACGGCCTCAGCAGCAGCATTGTAGCTCTCTCGCCACTCGCGCAAGGATGATGATGAAGTTCGCAGCATTACTCTCACACTTTACCGTCCACCTAGTATAACCATGTGGATGGCTCCCGGGCTTGGGACCGGGGCAGTACACTACACCAGGAAAAACACCACCGGAAATGTTCCTTATACGCAAACAATTCTTCTTTATGTATGTGGCGTCTCAAGCATAGTGCACTGCTGACTTAACAAAGCTGCAAAAGGGAAAAAGGACCCACCTAAAAAAAAATTCAAAGTGGACAAAAAAACGCAGAGAAAGATGACAGCCACAGATGAAGAATACAGTAGAGGTAGATGAAGAGAAGGGGAGAGGGGACAACACTGAAAAAAAAAGTAAATGCAAGTACGATTCGACTACCAGTTACTACTACAGTGCTAATGTGATACGAATACCATTTCACATTCACAACCCCAGCTGGAATAAGCGTTGTTCCCCCCAGGAAATGGCTATAAACCCCAGGTCGGAGACCCAACATAGAAGTTAAATCCCGTGCACAAGCACGCGCATGAGTGATTGTTGAATGTGAAATAATACACACATCACGACATATCAGTAACACGCCTGACAAGATAAGTATACCTCATGCACGGGCTACAGCATGCCATCATTTAACAGCACCATCAACAGCAATACTCATGACAAGATTAATATGGCTCTTGCATGTGCTACAGAATGCTGCTGAAAAAAAAATGGACCAAATATCACACGCATGCATAGATCATTCGTTGTGTGGGAGAAGGGAATGGAAGTGCTATAGCTTCGACAATCCCGGGGCGAGGAACTGCCCCCTACTATGCATCCCGACCCCATTCGCTCTCCCGGGGACAGATGCATATATGATGATACATGCCTGCCCCAGAGGTTCGTGTACAGAACATCACCCACGATAACCATAAGGGACAAAGGTGGGGGGGGGGTGAAATCAATGTAATCCTGTTAATAAATACTCACAAATAATTCAATATTTCCATATTGTACAGTATATATTCCAGTAAGCATCTCTTATCATCATTCCATGTCAGAGCCAACTTATTAATGCATTCACTGTAAATAACATGTTGGTGAGAATGAATGGTATGTACATTGACTCGCATCATTCGCTGCTGGTGATATAATCTTCGACGAGAATATTGTTTTTAACAATGTATTTCTGCATTTCCTTGGCCCTCTTAACTAGTTTTGCCCTTACACTTGTAGTTATACAATTTCGCCCGAAGCCCAACAAATTCGGTCATAATGGCACGTCCACACTCATTCTTAAACTTCCCCCAGCACTTTAGTATTGGTTTGGGAGTATCACGAATGATCGACAGGTTAGCAGGGCATGTTGAACTCAGTGCTGAACGCAGGATCAGTAGCTATGTCCTGCTAAAAATCTTCAGTGCGGAAAAAATAGACGAAGCTATCAGTATCTATATACACTAAGTCGCATCGATCACCATACCGTATTCTCAACATATCGTAGTGGAAGCTATACATTACTGTTTTGGAGAGGTCGAGGATCGAGGATGGTTATTTACTTGTACACTAGTTTCGCTGCGAGTTTCCTTAGCCTCATCTCACTGTATACCAGTTCCATCTTTTGTCGCTTCATTTTGTTCTCCATTAGTTTGCCAAACACACAGTTGTTGGCAAGCTTGAAGAAATCATGCTTGAAATCGTTGTTGGCAGCTTTCCTCTTTTCCATATTCAGATCGATGTAGGCTTTCAACCATGGCGACTGCGCGAATTCGAGGATACGATGAATCTTCTTCACCTGTAGGCTGTGGGATAATGCTTGCTTCAGTGTTCTATAATGTATGATGTAATGATCCTTATCCTCGAGCATAGTAATTAACTTATTTTGCTTCTAGCCTGGCAGACACTGGTTCACTGGTAGGAAGGGCAGATCATTGTGATCATGATGCAAGTCTGCAGGATACGCAATATCAACCTCTAGGATATAGCCAACATCGCTATCATCAGGTATGGACATGATGTCGATATTGGTTTCACTCCACCTGAAATTACATAACAGTAATGGCAGACTCATCGCCCATGGGTAGAGGTTGTTTGCATCGATGTATTGCAGTTATGTGTCTGGCTTGCTGGTATCGTGGTCACCTTCCATGTACCTGTTGTTGGCAGCACAGTATCGCAGCATGCACTGCGAAACACCGCCCCTGATGGCAGACTCAAGGAACAGGTACATGGCATAGTCCCACAGCAGCTCGAGTTGCACCCTTGTAATATGCAGCATGGCATCGAACGAGAACCCTGGGAGGCTCACATATCAGGCACAGTCAAGCTGATACGTTTCCAAACACAGGTGCTGGAAATTCTCGAAGAAGTCAGCTAAAAGGAGGATGCCAACCTTTTAATATATGCGGCTGTACATCTCGAGTGATTCACAGCGGAATTCGCCCCATGCCGCTTGCACTGGGCATACTCATAGTCAGATATACTGCTACTGGTGAGGGGGTTGTAAAGTTACTGTTGAGATGGCAGCTGTGGCTCTTACAGTGCGGCAAGATCGGTAATGTAGTCCTACGGATACACCCCCTTACATATCACCAATGGAACCTCATCTGGACTGAAAAATTTCTCTGTCTGCAGGAAGGTTCTGAGCCAGTGAAGCAAGACTTGCAGCTATGAAGCAATACGTATCGACGAACTAAATGGCAAATCGGTCACCCAGCTGTTTGGAAAACATTATCATTTTCTCTTCGCGATGTGTGATGATGAAGATGTCCTGCGTATCGTAAGATAGCTCTTTAAAAATAATATTCTCATCATAGGAGAGATTATGAAAAAATACGACCAGATTATTTGGTCGGCGACGTACAATGTTGCACTAAATACATGCTGGTCCAATGTATTGCCCTGTAAAATGATCATGGTCTCTGACTTTGTAATTCACCTCTGTAAATGTAGTATTATAATACATGCAGTGTATTGCCTGGTAGTACATTGCCTGCTGGGTTGCCATCAGTGGACTCCTAGCTGTAAAAGTTTCATAAATGTCCTTGATCGGTTTTCCTATAGCCACTATTGTCTCTGTAAAGTGCATGCCAGCATCTTCCCCATCATATATAACTGGTTCGGTCGGCAGTGAAGTAGTGAGGGTGTGGCCAACATGGAATCGAAACTCGGCGCTGCACGTTCAAACTCACTTAAATCTTGATAACCTGCCATTGTAGCAGCAGTAACCGATCTAGCTGCCGACCGCATCGCGTTACTCTGATTGGTTACATACTTTCGTTATTTGCATACGCATGCCTATACCAGTTTTTTTTTTTTGGCTCTTCGGTGTAGTCGGCGCACGAGAGATGGGACATAGCATCTCCGAGGTAGCGATAAAATTTGGATCTTCGCGTACGACCATTTTAATAGTGTACCGGGAATATCGGGAATCCGGTAAAACATCACATCTTCGACTCGCTGTGGCCGGGAAAAGATCGTGAACGAACGGGACAAACGACGACTGACGAGAATCATTAAACGTGACAGACGTGCAACCCTTTCTCAAATTGGCGCAGATTGGATTTATGGACTGCCCTGCAGGATTCATGGTGTGAAATGCCTCCTGCATACCTTCAGACATTAGTCGAGTCCATGCCACGTCGTCTTGCGGCACTTCTGCGAGCTCGTGGATGATGAGGGAATTGGGGGAGGGGGGGGCTACACGATATTAGGCAGGTGTACCAGTTATTTTTGGCTCTTCAGTGTATATAAAATTTGTTTACCTACATTGCAATCACTTCTGACCTTGATTATCGTACCCTTAACGTTCATTCATGTCAAAGCTAACAACAACTTAAAAGTGTGTCTTTTGTTTTGCGGTTTCTTCTTACTTAATTGCCTCATTAATGGATGAATATTTAAATGTAATTAATGTGTATATGACTATGCATGGAGGATATCTTTAACTAGTTATGTATAAAAGGATTAGTACATGCTACTTGAATATTTAGTCCCAACAAAAAAAAATGATATAGCTGATAAAATCTCATAAAAGCCTGTACATAAGAACAAACACTGTATATATTCATGTTTATTATTAATTATTCAAGGAAAAATTAATTATTTTCCACGTAAACTTTTTTTTCCCTCCAATCGATGTTTTAGCTGTTATTGTGAAGTACATATTTCAGGAAGTAAATATAGCGCTAGTACTAAATATTCCCACGAAGTTTCACTTGTTTGGAAAGGTGTAAGGCAATTTAATGTTACAAAACATGTTTTACAACACAACAATCTACAACATGAAATTATTTTCCCGCAAATCAGTTCGATAAAGTTTAAAAATGGAGAAAAATGTGTAAATATGGTAGATGATAAAACTTTTCTAATGTTTATTTGTTCCGGTGTGTAGCCTACTGTGTAGAAGGGCGCGAAACAATGTGTCGCAATACACTATTTATAGGGTAAGGCAATACTCATTAAATACCATTTTTTTTATTTCTTGGCAACATAATTTCAACGCATTTTAAAATAGATTTACTTTGTTTAATTCACCCTGCCTGTGCGATGGGCATATTTACGTATAGTTTATTTATGTGCACGTATACTATGCATATCATCATTATAAATACACACACGTGCGGTTAGGATGAGGAACACATATACCTTTCTTATCATAACAATGTAATTGTGTATGTATTTGTTATTTTAATTATGTTTATCTCATTGAACTTACCTGGCTTATTACATCTTATTTCTGAAACACATATGTAATGCATGGAATGTCGTGGACTCGTTGATTGTGTTTACTTTCAACTTACCGCCAGCCATATTTATAAATACCTACACATCGATTTCATAAACTAAATTTTACGTGTATTTAATAGCCCAAGTACTTCATTGCTTTCAGTCAAGCGAACTCCGAATTGCGTAAAACACTAAAAGATGATCATTAATGTGTTAGTCGTTATAGTTATAAGAATTTCTCAATATCTAACCACGTCGCAAATTAAATGCGCTTGGATAAGTATTTATGACATATAATTGCGATATTAATTTTATATAATAATAAATTAAATGCAATAACTCAATAAACATTTAAATAAACACTTTTTTTTTTAAATATAAAATTTACATTGTTGTTAACTAAATTGCAGTTGTACCTTGTATTTTTGTCTTAAGACTGCGTCATTGCAAACACCCAAATGTATTTATACAATATTAATAGTTTGGAGACCATTTCTGTCTTGGCATTGCATGAAATTAAAAAACAATAAATCTCAAACTTATGTGTGACAATCAACGTCAATGAATCTCCTCCATCTTGACACATAAGTTCGCTGAACGTGTTTAATAAGTGATCAACAGTTTCTGGAGTTAAGTCAAATTAATAAGGGTTGCCGTGTAATGTAGCGTTGAATAAAATCACATTTCCACTTGAAGTCCTTATGCACAATATGTATTTTTTTCGGTTTATTATTTTGGTACCTATAATATTTTTTAGGGCGACTTAGGTTAAGTAAAGCTTTTAATTACGAACATTTACCGAAAACCTGCCTTTTTTTTTAGACCGAATGCTTTACTGAAATGTGTTGCTAATTATTAATATTGACATGTGATTTGAAGCATTCTCCACGTGTTAATTCTCAGCTTCACGTTTACAATTACTCGACAAATTCAAACGCACATTTTTTTTTCTGAAACTCTCGCCTAGAATGTAGTTTTCCTACCAGTAAATTTATTTCAAGAGCTGCAAGATATATGTTAAATATTCTAATTATTTTATCCTAATTATGCATTGTTTAAGAAAGTAAGAAGTAGTTGTGGACTATGTCATACTTTTCCCCCTCCCCCAAATAAATAGTCTCTTTAAATATATCCTACGGAACAACAGGGCGTTATTTTGACGCACACGACAGTAATACTTTTTAACACCTTCCGTTAGTTATGGTATTGTAATTAAGTTACAAAAGTTCCGTTGTATTTATTATTACACGTAGCTGTCCTTATTATTCACGGGGAAAGTAAACATAGAAATGCTGTCAACTCCATTTACTCGTTTATTCTTACAGCCGACGTACCAACATCGCTGGCAACTAACACATGCCATGGTCGCCACTAGTAAAACATGCGTTGGGTATTCAAACCTACAACGATAACTCGCGTGTGACAGGCTCACCTTTAACAGAACGTGAACGAACACGTGGGTGAGCCGACGGCCAGGGTGGTGACCTACTTTTGCCGGCTGCAGAAACTAGCAACACCCCACGGGTGGCGAGGTATTTCGTCTGCTGCGTCGTCTGCTACCTGCTACCGCCCAGTCGAGAACACTAGCGCTCCTCTGAATAATTCTTTACATGAACTAACACAACAAACTGGTCCGACTTTTTCCTATCCCATGGCCAATCTAGTGTGTATATCTTACTCAATTTTAATAGTATATGTACCTTTTATTCCTAAAACTATATTAAGGACAAACTATGCTTAAGATGAACATTTTTTATTATCAGACGAGTACCATAAGCGGGGGTCACTTTGTGACAAGCTGAGGTGACTTTGTGGCACAAAAAAGTTACTTTTAAATGTCCCCCTGTTTCAGTGGGATGTTTCAGATAGTCAGTGGTGCCAATTGAACCATTGAACATTACAAATAGCCTCTTTGAAGTGGAAAGAAATTAAAATAACTGTGAAAAATCCTGTGTCACAAAGTCATTTCTGCTTACGGTACCTGAATTTAATGTTTTTTTTTAATTTATCACAGTTAATTTTCCCTAAATATTTTGATGTTATACATTAATGTAATTATTCTAGCAAAACATGTATAAAATGGTTTTACAGATACTTTTTTTTTTCAAATATGCTATTAAACTAGCGTAATACCAAAGGGACAGTTGTGAATAAAAATTATATATATATATGTGTATATATATATATATATATATACACACACACACATATAGTGATTCTGTAAGAAAAGTCAAGAACTCTTTGTGTTTTATTAAAATACTGACTTCATATTTTGTATCATATTTTATTTATGTTAGATTGGCGGGTAAGTAGGGCTTAACGTCTCGTCGACAGTGAGGTCATTAGAAATGGAGCCAGTTGCTCAGAGAAGCAGAAACGGAGAAGGAATCGACCATCCCAACATTCGAGAAACCACAGAAAGCCAAAACCTGTATGGCCAGATGACAAGGGACCGGGAATCGAGCCCAGGTATTTCCTAATTCGAATCCGAAAGTATACCCTGCGCTACCTCGCTCAGTTATGTTATGAACTTTTTGTCAGTACCGTCGTGCTGTTCGTTTCATTTTGGTATTGTTGTGTTAAACGTAACCGAGCTAGTTATTTTTCATGAGTTGCTATTTCATGCCTAAAAGAAAGGGATTCTACCGCAGAAATTCAAGTGATATTTAATTACACTTACCGTCTTCATACTCTTATGTCAGCTGAATTTCTGACGTTTTTACGTCATGTGGTCGACTATTTTTGCGAGTTTTTAATTGGCGGAATATATTTTCTTCCCTTCATCTGTAATAATAATTCACAACATGAAGTGAACATTTTTCGCTGAAGAAACAGGTGGTCTCTCTAGTACCTAACTACTATATTGTTTGTGGTTTGTTACTTCGTCGGCAATATTTTTGTGTATTTTAGTAACAGAAATAAGTTGTGACCAAAATGACGTTACTAGGTAGTGGCTTTGGGGGGTGGTATACAAAACTCCTAGGTGGGAGTGAGGTTCGAGGTCCACCTCCGGGAACATTTTTAAAACTTAACTTCCAAATTATGCATTTTAAGCCATTTTATGATGAAATGAGTACCGCCCATTGAATAAAGTATTTCAATAAGAGTTAATATAATTTTCTGCTTGGCGGTAGTTCCCATTGAGTGCCGCTGAATATGCCCACTGGCTCTGGATTTTGGAGGGTGATTGGTCACCCCCCGTAGTTACGCCACTGAGTGACCCATGGTAGGCATAGGTTACCTTGCTTGAGCTGTATTTGTGCAATTTGTGCAGTTGTATTACATTTTCTTACATTATAAATGTCTGCAATTTGGTGTCGGATATATATATATATTTTTTTTAGACGTAACAAGGTTTCGTGGGATACTCCTGCTTCCTTCCCCGGAATCGTTCCGCAGTCGCTCCATTTTTGCTTAATTACTTAATTTCTTCTTACGCATACTTGTGTTAGATATGTTATGATAGTTTTTCGGGTAGGACAGCTTCAAGCACCCTCTGGTATTATTCGTGTTGACTCGGCGGAAGGCGGGAACGTTTGTATATTATGGGTACTAAGAGGAAGTATCGCGATCAGCCACTCTTAGTAAAGTGTAGTTTTCTTTGAGATGGTGTCAGTAATTCGTGTGATGCCAGTGTCTGGCGCGGTAGTAACACACTTGCCTTCTGAAATTTTAAATATAGCCTAAGTCAAGTTATTGTAGAGAACGCAACTATTTATGATACGATTTCTTGATCATAAAGGCGCTCTTTCGTTCATGGCGTGGAAGCCAGCTTTGAAGTATCAGTTGTATTTTCGTTATTTTATTTTCATTAATCGTGTTAATAATAAAGTAATGTTTATCTTAATTTTGATTTCATGATATTTATTTAACTATTGATGATACCGTGATAAAGTCGAACATTTAAAAATTATTCTCATTTTAAGATTTGTATTTTAAAAACTATTAATATTCACAGAGGTGACAAAAGTCATGGGATAGCAATACGCAAATATACAGATGGCTGTAGTATCGCGTACAAAATGTATAAATTGGCAGTGCATTGGTTGGGCTTTCATTTGTAGTCAAGTGATTCATGTGAAAAGGTTTCTGACGTGATTATGGCCGCATGACGGGAATTAACAGACTTTGAACGCGGAATGGTAGTTGGAGCTAGATGCATGGGACATTCCATTTCGGAAATGGTTAGGGAATTCAACATTCCGAGATCCACAGTGTCAAGAGTGTGCCGAGAATACCTCATTTCAGGCATAACCTCCCTCCATGGAAAATGCAGTGGCCGACCACCTGCACTTAATGACCGAGACCAACGACGTGTGCGCAGAACGGTCAGTGTTAAAACAGACAAGCAACACTGCGTGAAATAACCGCAGGAATAAATGTGGGACGTACGATGGACGTGTCCGTTAAGACAGTGTGTAGAACTTTGGCTGTACTGGACTATGCCAGCAGAAGACCGACTCGAGTGCCTTTACTAACAGCACGACATCGCCTGCAGCGCCTCTCCTGGGATCGTGACCATATCGGTTGGACCCTAGACGACTGGNCCTCTCCTGGGCTCGTGACCATATCGGTTGGACCCTAGACGACTGGAAAACCGTGGCTTGGTCAGATGAGTCCCGATTTCAGTTGGTAAGAGCTGATGGTAGGGTTCGAGTGTGGCGCAGACCCCACGAATCCATGGACCCAAGTTGTCAACAAGGAACTGTGCAAGCTGGTGGTGGCTCCATAATGGTGTGGGCTGTTTTTACATGGAATGGACTGGGTCCTCTGGTCCAACTGAACCGATCATTGTCTGGAAAGGGTTATGCTCAGCTACTTGGAGACCACTTGCAGCCATTCATGGACTTCATGTGCCCAAACAGCGATGACATTTTTATGGATGACGATGCGCCATGTCACCGCGCCACAACTGTTCGCGATTGTTTTGAAGAACATTCTGGACAATTCCAGCGAATGATTTGGCCACCAAGATCGCCCGACTTGAATCCCATCGAACATTTATGGGACATAATTGAGAAGTCAGTTTGTGCACAAACTCCTGCACCGGCAACATTTTCGCAATTATGGACGTCTATAGAGGCAGAATGGCTCAATATTTCTGCCGGGGACTTCCAACGACTTGTTGAGTCTATGCCACGTCGAGTTGCTGCACTTCGCCGGGCAAAAGGAGGTCCGACACGATATTAGGAGGTATCCCATGACTTTTGTCTCCCCAGTGTACACATAAAAAGGCTTCGCCTCCTTAATTCGGTAATAGTTTTCTTCTTTTAGGCGTTTCAGTGATGGAATCAAGCTGTGTTCCAAAAAACATTTAGTTCAATATAAGTTAACACAGGATGCGCGAAAAGCATTTCAGCGAAGTAGCTATAGTCCATTCGCGTTTACTTTCAACTTGCCTGAAACCCTGCTAAAGTTCTACTTCCAGGGTATTCATCCGTGTCAATGTAATAATATTTTGCATGAGAACTATATCTTACTAGGTATCACCAACAAACCTGTTTTCCCACTTATTGTTATTTACATTAATAATAAATTAAACATAATTTATGGATAAAATATAAGTAAAGGTTTTGTTTTACCAAAATTAAGGTACTTTTGTGTTAACAGAAGTATAAGACGCTTGTGATACATGACATATTTAGGAAATAACCAAACACGTCATCTATGGGGTGACTTTTCAAAGGTTATATTCAAAAAGTGTGAAGAAACTGCGAACAGACTATACAGATGATTTCATGTACCATGTACCGCTGTATTACTTTTTCTATGTTCTGGCAGTCGCTACGTAGGCTAAATGGGGCATTAACGCACAAAATGAAAGTAGAAGTCCGAAACCTCAGATTGGAAGAATGAATAGGTCTGCGGGAGAGAGGGAGATGAGAGTTGCAGGCGGTGATAACATGATTACATTCGAGTGTTTTGGATTGCACAGTGAATTTTCCTCTGCGGATGTCAACCCCCTCCCTCTATATCTTCAACGCTCTCCCCAGGCGTCGCGTTGAAGGACTACTGAGTGGCGTCATCGCTTTTAGGTATTCATGCTCGGATAAGGAGGTGACCAAGGCGGGGGAGGGATAGGGTAAGTGCTCGATTGCGTGTGGCGGGTCGGGAAGACCCCCTCGTGAGGTATTTAATTTCAGCGCCCTGGGGGAACCCCCGTCCTTACTATTTCTCCCCTTCTCCGGCATCCCGCCTCCTCGTTATAAAGCTCTTAAAACAGCTGGCTGGGCTCTCGTGCAGGGAAAGTACAATGGCGCCGATATTTAATACGGCCGTCGTGCAAACATTAAGTTTAGCGCTTCGAGCACCTTTGTGCGCTGGTCGCTGGTAGTTCCTATCTCTGCCGTGGGGTAGCGGTGTCTTAGTTCAGCGGGACGTAATTCTCAGACTGGTCGGTAGATGCCGCTGCCGTGTCTTCCGCTAGCTCGTCTCATGCCGTGTTCGAATTGGCACTTTCAGTTTATTGGAAGATACGTGATCCGAATTAGCGGGCTAAAATTGTGACATAGACGTATTTTTGTATTTTAGTATAAAATTTTTACTATGCAACAAAACTCACGAAAGTGTTGAATTACCAAATCGCAACAATCGTTTAACAAGTGACTATCGGCAACTTCGCTACTAAAATACAAAAATCCAGTGCCCTCTTAACGTAAAATTTGCCNCCCCCCCCCCTAACCATTTTGCTCTTTCCGGTTTACTTCTCTTGTCTATCAACATTCACACGCGACACACACAGAATCAAATACTTATACATAAAGTGAAAAAAAAATAAATTAATTATAAGTAAAAATATTTCGCTTGCTTATCAAAACAATGGATAGTTCCGAATGACTGATTTTCTCCGTATAAAGCAAATTACATTACCGCAAGTCGGCAGATAACTTTATTAAATTAGTAATTGTTGCAATGTTAGTTTAATAAAATACACCAAGAATAATAAAGATTCACTGTCCACTGACTATATAATATTTCCAGTTCTCATTTAATTATAAATCCACTTTCCGCAATTTTACTGCAGCAAATTGTCAATTAAACTTTCAAACGTAATTGTATCCAGCAATGCAGTATTTATAGCAAAAGAAGTCATCCCCGAAAATCTCTCCACTTGCTAAGTTTCGTAAGTAGTTCTTCACCCTTCTCATAACTGAGAAGGAACGATCATCACTTGCATTGGTAGAAGGGATACACAATAATATCCGGAGGAAAGCGTCTATATTCGGGCCGAGGAGCGATTAGGCCCTCGCTTCTAATAGTTTTTAGTAAATTCCCAGGTTATTCTTCATTTGGTTTTATTCTTTGAGGAACTCCTAGAAATGGACACACTCTTCAATTAATTCACTATCCACATCATCGGGATATGCTTTAACAGCTCTCCTGGCACATTCTCTAATATAATGAAGTGGTATTGAAGATAGACTGAGAAAGCCAAATCTTAAGTGGACATTTGAATATACAGATATTCTGTGTGAAAGCTCCACAGCCAGATTATCAATGGTAAACAAAAACGTGTTTATCTTGATAACTTTCCTGCAGTCGAAAATCGTGTCACTGTCTCTATTGATCTCATCACACTGCAGTCTTCTCCTCTTGACTCTTTTTCTTTCATTTTCATACTCTTCACATTCAGATAATTTTTTCCTTCAGATTCATAGAAGTCAAATCTGTCTCGGAGCCCTTCCACATATGTTACGTGACTAGGTACTTCAAATTAGTAGTAATATTTTGAAGACCCTTGCTCACTTTGTCAAACCGCTCTAAAAAACTCTGTTAAAATTTTTGTTAATACCCAAGTCTCCAACTTGGCAAATATAGCACACAAACATTCAGCCTCAATTCGTGTTTCTGGTTTTTCGCAACGGTTGTTGGCAATTTATGAGGCAGCTGATTTAAAAGCATAATAGGATGTTGACAGAGCTCTGCATGCATCATGTCTTGCAGATCACCATGCCGTTGACAAAGTCTTCAGCAGTAGCTTGATATCAGCATTGATTCTTTTGAAGCTTAGAATCTACTTTACCGAACACTTTTTCTCTAGAGACATAAGTTTTCACATTATTCCTATGCTCATGTTCACTGAAACGATTTTCACGTTTACAATCATTGAATCCTGTACAAAACATACCCAAAATTTTGTTTTAAGTTCCAGAAAAAAATTTATATGGAATGTAAAAACATTTANATGGAATGTAAAATCATTTATTTTCACTCTATGAATATCGTAGCCACTCCCTCTTTATAGTTTTACCTTTTTTTAATTTTGTGAAAACATCGTCTTGGTAGCTGATCTTGAAACTGTTCCANAAGTGGATTAAAACGCGAATTTATACTCCTGATAATAATATCTATATTCTCTTCATTTAAGGGAGGTAATTTAGCTGGGTCCGAGAAGTCAACTCCAGTAAGGTTACCACGTCCAGAAACATCCTATAGACGTCGATTCTGCAGTTGATGGCGATGAGTTCTCCTCCGTTAACAAGTCTTAGTTTTCTTCTCTCCTGGAAACTGAGGAACTCGAACTCACTGTCTCAATAATACCAACTATGCGTTCATCTAGTGGCTCAGAATCCTCAAGGGAAGGTTGAGGATTAGTCCATGGTTTAAAAAATATGTCAAATTTCGACACCTGGTTCAAAACCACAGAAAAGTGTTTTTTTTCCTTCTGTTTATTTTTCGTCGCTGTGTGCCACTCAACTTGCTATTACTCATACTAGTAAAATACTTAAAATAACCATGAATTACCCTAGTATTTACTCCACGCACAAACATCTCAAACAAACTCATACCACAGGCTTCACATTTTATCAGCACGCATCGCCGGGCAACTACTGTGCAACTCAAATAACATCGCCATCAGGATGATTGCTGCTGCAGTACATGGTTCTTATTTATGCTACCTTGCAATCTGCAACTAACACTAGTAACAAACCTCCCCNCTTCCTGCTCGTGCTGTGCACACCGGAATCAGGTTACAGCTGATAATCCCAACCTGGTTGTTGGCAGATAAGCAGGTGTTCATTGTAAGCAACACGAAAGGGAAACAACCCATAATTTGTTTACCACAATGCTTAAATGTAGCCGTACTGAATGTGGCATGCCTTAAAAAACGTTGGCCGCAGGCCACCCTGCGAAATTTTATGAAAATAAAAAAATTCCATACAGTCAATTTTTAAAAAGTGCATGTTCGTCCCTTAAAAACAGGCGCTCCTGGGTAATTGCCCCGTTAACACAGCCCTGCTAATATACTAAATGGTCAATTCTAACAGCCTGAGAACTGGACAAAAAATTAAATAGACAATTTTCATTTTCTGTACATGTCCACAACATTGACTCGCCCAATTCAATACATTCTGTCAGTTACACGGTCATCAGTAATGAACGCGTTTGTTTACATTTAAATTTGTTGCAGACCCACACTTTTATGTCAATAAAATACTTTGACTAATTTCAGTATATTCCAGTTGCATTAATACTAGCACAAACATTTCAAAGCACTTGCTTACATAAGCAGCATTCTGACCTAAAATACAATCCATGTACCGAGCGTGGTGGTACAGTGGTAACTCACTGGACTCACATTCGGGAGCACCCGAGTTCAATTCCCGGTCCGGCCATCATAATTTCGGTTTTCCATGATTTCCCGAAATCACTCCATGTTAATGCTGGGATCGGTCCTTAAAGGCCATGGCTGATTCTTTCCCATTCTTTCCCCAACCATCTTCCCTGAGCAACTTGCTCCGTCTGTAATGACCTCGTTGTCGCCGAGACGTTAAGTTCGTCTACCTACAATCCACTTTTTATAGTGCTACTGGCAGAAAACCAGTCCAATTTTGTAAAACAGAGCGTGGCTACTGTCAGAGGGTGTTGCTACTGCGTAGCTAGACTAAACCGTCTACACTATTTTCTCTCTACGGCTGAGACAGACTTTCTGCGCATGTATCTTCCATTGGCTAATGGAATGCCAACAGTTGCCAATAGCAATCACAAAACACTGCTATCGAACATTTACATGGTGTTTTGCTTTAATTTTGTTTTCAGATAAATCTTTGCTTATCTGTATTTCAGAGTACGTAAACAACGTAGCAACATTAATCCAAGCCACTTGGTTTTGGCGTTTCTGATGGCAAAACATCCTAACATTATTTGGAATTGCGAACTGTGCATTTTTTGATTACAGCTACAGGAATGCGGAAACGTAAAATATGGTTTGTTCCGTCTATAGTAGCACACATTGACATGCATGTCGTGCTCCGTACTCGTAGGCGTCCGTGAAACTGTGTACACTGTTACTTTATGCGACAGTTTTGGTTTACAAGAAAAGTAAGCTACAGGATAAATAGTAAAAGCTATGAATAATTCCACCCACATACTTCTAAGAGAATTAGTTTTAGATGAAATGATGAACATAGACATTTCTTACTGCTACTTGAAAAAGGTATTTCGACCTGTTATGTACATTCTGTGTGTATTTTGTTTGTGTTGGAGAAGGACTAGCGAAAGCAGTTTGTGAAACACTCACGTTTCATGATTCTACTCAATTGTATGGTGTTTTTGGAATTAAGTGGCATGCTACTAATGACACTTTCTCTTACCGTGTGTATAATATATCAGAAGTGAACTCCAAGCGAGCTGTTCTGTCGTGCATTGCCAGAATATTCTATCCATTGGGATGGATCTCTCCTATTGTGATGTGGGCAAAGGTGTGCATTCAGTTGTGGCTGCGAGGACTTGCTTGGGATGATTCACTACCATCATCTGTCAGTCAGGAATGGCAACAGTTTTCCTCGACACTCTCAGCATTGCATCAGCTTTTCATACATCGTCCCTTCGCCCATCCTGAGACTGCATGGCTTCTTAGATGCATCCGAAAAGAGTTATTCTGCCATGGTGTACCTTCGCAGTCAGTGTAAGCGAATAAATTACGGTCAGTATAATGATTGCCAAGACCAAAGTTGCTCCTCTGAAACATGTCTCTGTACCCCGCCTTTAATTGTGCGGTGCCCACCTCTTGTCAAAGGTTTTGTCTCATTGTCGGCAGCTTCTTGGGCAGGCCTATGAAAAATGATCGGTGAAGGCATGGTCAGACTCAAGTGTAACACTTGCTTGGATCAAAATTCCACCCTACATCTAGACCTATGTTGCAAATAGTCATTCAGATTCATGAATGGACTTCCCCAAACATGTTGTATCATGTACGCTCTACTGATAACCCTGCTAACTGTGCCTCAGGTTTGTTGCGAAAGCACTTTACCACCGAGCACATGCGGTGGCCCGGACCCAGGTGGTTGGCACTTCCGATTTTTCATTGGCCAAAACCCGAACTACCATCTCTATCCTTGCAGGACTTACCAGATGTGAAGCCACTCGATATAGCAGCGTTAATTGTTACTGGCGCAGCTATTCTTTCACTATTTGAAACCTTTTCCTCATGGTTGAAGCTACAACACACAGTTGCATGGATATTGAGATTCTTCTACAGAGCTAAAGGAGTACATCGCTGTAAAAGTCCTCTGATTCCTGCTGAAATCATCCAGGCCACTCGCCGAATTTGTTGGATGATCCAACAAACCACCCTTCAGAAGTAAATTGAGATGCTACACAAAAGGAAACCCTGCTCACCTCGCATCCAGCATTTGTTGCCCATTCTTGACTTTATGGGTTTAATCAGGGCGGGCAGGCGTCTAGAAAACTCGTCCATTCCTGATAGCACTAAACACTGTATCATACTCTCCCATGATAACCAAGTGATCAAGCAGTTGGTCAACCATTTCCACTTGGCATTTTTACATGCTGTCCCCCAACTACTGCAAGCGATGTTAGCCCAGATATTTTGTATTTTGTCTGCTAGAAACCTGGTTTGGTCTTGTGTCCAAAATGCATAAAACATTTTCGATGCAAACTCAAAATTACTACTCAGCTAATGGGTGATCTTCCCACTGCTCGAGTTACACCCAGCCCTTCTTTTACTTGAACTGGAGTAGATTTCGCAGGTTTCTTTACCATTGGGTTCAGCAAATTGGAGAAAGCACATACTCAGAAAGCCTATGTTTGTGTGTTCATCTGTTTCTCCACCAAATGAGTACATTTAAAGGTAGTGTCTGACTTGACTACGGCGGCCTTCTTAGCAGCTCTCAACCATTTTCTTACATGCAGAGTTATCTGCTCAGATTTGTACACTGACTGTGGCACTAATTTTGTGGGTGCTGCTTCTCAGTCGCGAAAAATGTGGCATAATTTCCTTAAATCAGATAACTTGCTTGATGCTATTCAATGTTTTTCCCTGGCACGTCACATCAACTTTAATTTCAACCCACCTGCAGCTCCACATCAAGGCGGTACTTGGGAGGCTGTGGTGAAATCAGCAAATACTGTGTTAAGGAAAGTAATGGGAAACCAAATATTGACCTTCGAAGAGCTCACTACAGTCGCTACCCGGGTGGAAGCAGCATTAAATTCACAGCCACTGATTTCCCTATCTAACGATCCTACTGAACTTATGGTCCTCACTCCAAGACACTTCCTGTTTGGGAGTCCTCTCCTGACGTTTCCAGAGGAGGACTATACACACAACGATATGAACCACCTCCAGCGATGGAGATCAGTACAAGCCATCAGCCAGCACTTCTGGAATAAGTGGCATCGTGAGTATCTCCACACACTGCCTTGTCGTGGAAAATAAACCATCCCGCAGAAGAACCTGGTTCCTGGTGATCTTATCCTTTTACAAAACTATAATGTCCCCCCATTATGTTGGTGCATGGTTCGAGTGGTGGAAGTCTTCCCGGGCAAAAACAACTTGGTTAGGGTGGCCAGAATCAAGACAGCGGATGGGGAATTGGTACGTCTGGTGAACAAGCTGTTTACTCCCCCTGGAAACTGCGAACTAACATGTTGCTGTTCAAGTGTGTTTAATTTTTTGTAAAATAGTTATTTTAGGCGGGCGGAAAATGCTGTGTTCATTCTGTGTGTATTTTGTATGCGTTGGAGAAACCTATTTTATTATTCTTATTTTGTGAGGGGACAAACTTATAATTGTTCTACAATCTAATGCTTAGTGCAAAAACAGTTTATGTGCAAATTAAAACATCTACCACCAGGCAGCGTTCTCGTGAGTGTGCGACAAGATGGCGGCATGGTAAGTTGTTTTTATGTGCGTGTCTCGGGATAAAACCCTGGTCCTCCGATAGAGAACTCATTTCATATATCTACCAAACACGACTATAAAATATCAATTCGTGACGTAGAATAAAAAGTAATACGACAACCAAATCAACATAACATCACGACACTGGATTCATGTCATTATTTTTCGGGAAGAGAGGACAGAATAGAAACGTGTTATTTTTACGTGCACGAAACTAGAAAAGAAACGTAATTTCTGGCGCCATTACAGTTAGGTATAGCAAGGCGTTAAGGTGTGGCTCTTATTTTCGTATTCGCTGCAGTTTTTACTTTAAATGAATGCAGTTACTTGAGGTGATATATTTTCGAAATTTGAATTATATAAGATTCGGTGAACTGTGAATAGCGTGTCTCGGCTTTGAACTATTAACAAATATATATATGTCTCTTGCGTGCTTATGATATATGTATGCAATTACAAGGAGCTACGATTTTAAAAATGATTTACCTTTGTTCAAGCCAAAGAAGGACGAAAGGCGAGGTTGTACATAACTTATGGCCAGTTTACATCTGGATGGTAAATGGCCTAGAAACAGTCTTGTCCGACACGACTATGACAACCAGGATTGCTGGCGCCCACATACCTTAGTAGATTCTGATCAGTGCGCAGTCTGCGAAATGCATATCTTTATCAATACGTACCTATCACCAACGCTATCTGGGTTTCATTTCCGGCAGGGTCACTCCGAACTTTCGCATGTGGGAAACGAAGCGGACGTTGCCTTCCGTTGTTGAGTTTCCTCGTGTTACACATGTTTCACTTGGCCTTGCCATCCGTTGTTGCTCCATCCACAAGTCTGCTCTGGAGGTATTTTGCGTGTGCGAAGCTTACAAGCGTGAGGGCACTAAGGGCGACCTTGGCACGCCCATCGAATATCCAGTCGCCTTTACGCGCAAAGCACTGAACTGACGTGCAGTCTTTCTCTCGTCGACTCGCCTCATAAAACTTTCAGTTGTGACCCTATCATTTTATGGTATATTTATAAAGTCAAAGGTGTGTTGCGTTTCCTTATGATGTGTTTAGTTACTTGTACCGAAAGTTCCATACGAATAAATGGCTGTTGAATACTGGCATTGCCCCCTTTTTCACGTTAAGAAAAATACACATTATAAACCGAAATAAAAAACAAGAAGTACCATTCGCACGTGAAAAATTTCTTAAATGCTATTCGTAAGCAGATACTGCTCAAAAATATTGAACATATTCTAAATCATAACTATAGTAAACCTCTGCGATCTGTCTGGTGACCTGTACAGATAGCGTTCTTAACTGCACCCAAAAATTCTCAGCTCATTTGCCAGTAAATTCTAAAGTTTTCGTGCTTTAAGCCGCCCGTCTGAAGTACCACGCTAGCTCAAAAGTTGTGGATCCTCCTCCAAGCACGGTGGCAGGTTTGAGAAACATTCCACTTCCTTTTTTTTTTTTTTACTCTAGCTTCTTTCCCAGCCCACGTGGCGCGACGTGGGGGTGACTCACCTGCGACCCCTCTGCTATTTCCCTTGTTGTGTCCATGGGAATAGAAAGAGAGCCGGTGTTGGCCTGCAGACTTGGTGGGCGCAGTGCGCCTGCGGCTCTCACCCTCTGCAAAGTTTCTTTTTAGGACTGACGTTTTCTTACTTTCCCATGCTATTCTTCGCTCTATACTCTAATTTTCATGTTCGTGCAATAGATTTCGACAGTTTTAGGAGCACTTAACAATTTTTGTACGCGATGTACAAGTATATCGTAACGTTATTCGTAATGAATAGTACTAACGTGATCTTAATTTTTTACATTGTCTGCGTATTAATATTTTGACCTGACAATGTGACCAGCTTTCAAAGAACGTAAACAGAAAATTATTTTAGAACCATCAATTTTTCTGCACTCACAAAGTTAGCATTATGTGGAGGTTCGAACGGGAGTTCTTTTGTATATTGGTAGAGAGGGAACTTGTTTTCTTTATAACGAAGCACAACAATAAAATTGCGTGGTTTTTTCGTACTGCCTTAAAAAAGCCATATAGGTTTAGTGAAATGGGTGTTGAACAATAAAAAGCAATGTTTTTTTTTTAATCNCCATATAGGTTTAGTGAAATGGGTGTTGAACAATAAAAAGCAATGTTTTTTTTTAAATCTATACTAATATTATAAATGCGAAAGTGTGTTTGTTTGTTTGTTTGTCCTTATTTCACGTCGCAACGGAGCAACGGATCGACGTAATTCTTTGCACAGATAGTTGGAGGACGGGGAAGTGACATATGCTACTTTTATCCCGAGAAAATATCTTTTTTTTTTTTTTTATTAAAATTCTTATTGGAAAATGAAAAAGTACACAAACGGAATGACAATGCAACGTCAACAATGCAACGTCGCAACCAAGCAACGGTTGGACGTAATTTCTTGCACAGAAATAGTTGGAGGGCTGAAAGGTGATATTGGCTAATTTTTATTGCGAGAAAATATCTCAAAAAATTTACAAACAATAATAATAGTGAATCAAGTCGGGAAAAAGTTTGCCGCCAGCGCGCTCTCTTGTAATACGCTGTCTAAACCGTTAAAGATGGAACAATATCATGTAGTAAAGAATTGTGTAGAATAAAAAGACCTAAAAAAAAAAACTCCGCGGTAGCATATATCTGTCTATAACAAAGAAATGCTAGTAAGTGTTTTTACCATTTAATTCAACGAGACGTTGAGTTTGATAATATGTATATAGTATAGAAGATTAACACTAAGTAAAATTCAACTTTATTTAAGGAAAAAACCTAAACAATAATTCTGTAGTCCACGCGAACGGAGCCGCGGGCACAGCTAGTTCTCAATAAAAAATATAGTTTTATAAAGTTTACGTGACGATTCAAACAAATTACTAAAACACAGAAAAAAAAAGTTTTATTTAATTTCATCTTTTAGGTATTAAATACGATAAGATGCTAATTGGTACTCATCTGAATTCCCCTCCCGTTAGTCTTGATAACTGAATATAGAGATAGTATGACATATTTACCACAATCCTTATTCCCGACAATCTACACAACGTGACTTGTGTTAATGACTTAGGTTTTTCATGTACCAAGTACTAAACGAAACATAGCATGTTACCGTTCTTATAAAAATTATAACTAATGATTTTGTTTTGGATCAATGGGATCAGTATTGAAAGAGGTTGTTCCATTAGGAAACCGACATGAAGTTGGTTTGTTTGTTTGTAGTCTGTATAAATTAATGTTTCTCTGTGCAAATTTACCAGGACTAAATTATGATTTTAGATGCAGCTTTCAAAATTTATTCCCTGATGGAATTTTAGTTTGTGTTTAACGCTGGTGTTTATTTATAAGAAGAATTCAGAGGGTTCGATGGCCTGTTGCCTAGAATTCATGTTTGTATGCAACCTATAGTCTCACCTTTATGTTGCCTAATCTATCTAGCTGACAAATTTTACATTTCNTTGTGAATTCAAAAATGGAAAATTTACTTTGACTCATGGATTGTTAGCTTTTTTTTTTTTTTTTTTTTTTGGCATGCATTAGAAAGAAGGGGTTGATAAGTACAGAAGTCTGAATTCTATCAATTCTTAAAAACAAAATTCACCTTTTTCACAGGTACTATCACTGTGTGCATTCTTTAGCGTTTTTGATTGATATTCTGTACTTTTGTATGTAACATAATAATACAAGAATTCTTAACTTTCTGAAGAACTTGTAAATACGAGTATGTTAAAAGACCACGTTCTTGGAAGGCAAACTTGATGCAAATTACTTCCAAAAAATTGTCATGTTTGTGAAAGTTATTAAGTGACAGAATTATAATACCATCGGTATCTGCAAGTGGCATGGTTTCCGCCGACATAAATTTCCTTTTTTCCAGATAGTCTCCGAAATAAAAATATGGACTAAGCATATGCACACATGAAGCCGTCGTACTTTTACAGGAATGTTTAATTGAAAATTTAAATGGATATAAATTTAATTTGGGCAATTTATAACACGTGAAGTTTTGTTCGCAATTTCTCCTTACCTTGGAATAATTTGTGCATAGAGTAGTTGTGATTTGAGTGCATGTTTAGCATCTAACATACAATAATTAATATTTGTTAAATCGAACTAACGACACAAGCAGCAGCCACAAGAGACGCAGTTAGTTTTTTAGTGTTTTGGGGCACATAACACTTTAAAAAAAAATCCCGCAGTAATTTGAAGTGTTTATAGAGGCCACATAAAGGAATCACTTCAAAGATATAAACAGGAGGAGTTAATGAATAAAAATTGCAAAGCCATTGTAATTAGATGTAGCACTGCACCGCCCTTCATATGTTTTAATTTAGTTCGATATTTTATTAGTATTGAAAATTCCAGGGCCACGTGAACGCTGATGACACGGCACTGCAGTGACATGTTTGGTTCGTTTTCTTATTTTGATTTAGACTCGCTGGATGGTTGATTTTTCTCATATAATTTTCCATTCCTATTCCAGACATTTTATGGAAGACATTTTATTACACGATTGTGTTAAAACTAAATTGGTTACTCAAGCACTCACTTTAAAATTAGATGGTTAAGAGTCAAGTACGTGATTGTTTTACTCATCAATTTATTTCCAAAGCATCACTACAAGTACCACATGCCTTATTTACAAGAAAAAGAACAGTGATTATTCGTTCTAGCTCATTTATGGTAGTATTTTTTTTTTATAAAAGGAGTCGGTATAATCTGAAATAATAACTTTGCATAGCTAACAAACAAAAATAAATCCCTTCCATTTTTTTTTGCTTGCATCACTGAAATACTAATTCTACATTGCAATAACACATCAGAAATATTAAACTAGGATAACCAGCAAATGAAGACTGGGTGTGAAACACTGTATGACATTTAATAACATAACCGGAAAAGCAACCCTTACTGCTGGACAACTAACCACATTTGCAACATACAAAACACATTTCTCCTCATAAGTACTGTCAAATATCTCGTTTTTTTTTTGTGATAATGCATTTTTCTTTATTCTTTAACGTCATTGGAAACCTCAAACCCATTTTCCCGTATCAGTAAATTCCGTGGATAACGAGGATCTAAAATTTCAGGCAGGAGAGGTTAAAAATAAAATTTATGCACACGCCTGACCATCTTAGACTTCCAGAATTCGTCATTCCTCTTAATAATTTCAGTGAGCAGGCCATGTGGTATCCAAATGACAAAATAACAGTAGTCCCGCTGCCTACTGTCGAGTAGACCTTGAACTTGGAACATATACTCGTGGTTTTCTTTAAGTTTCAGTTTTACATTTTCTAGTGTGTAGCATTTTATCTTCTTTTCAGCAATTGCATCGTGTGGAGTATAATCTTTCGCAGACGCGAGGCACTTGATTTCCACTATGGTACCATTGTCGATAAAACCGTCAGGTGTTGCTACCAGCCATGGGAATTCTTTACCTACAAATAGTCCAGCTTCTTTGACATTTGAGTGAAAGGTTTCCAAGGCTTTCGATTGCTATGGGCTCTTTTTCTTTACCATACCATGTGGCATTTGTACCTCCAAAATCGCCGCACGGTAAAGAAATTACAGTTTTAGCCCGAGGTGTAGAATTTCTCATCTTAGAGATCCTGCCAAAAGACGATGATGTTAGTCTTTTGTGTCTTCCTGTTTCCCACAAATCACAGTTGTCTTGGGCGGTTGTATTTACTTGCAATGAATTTCTGTCTTAATCATTGAGAACAAGTGATTTCAGGAACACATCTATATTCTTCACGAATTCAGGGGAATCTAAATCGGGTACATTTAATTTAAGCCCACAGTGACAGTCTGGGCCACTCAGTACCAAACGTTTGCGTTTCTCCTTTTTTGGGTTTTGTTCACGTCTTTTAGGTCGCTTTGACACGGAAAGTTGTTTACGTTGGATGTGACGTTTGCAAATTTCCCCTGGGCTGGAATTTGGTACAAATTATCCAAATGGCTTGGGTTCTTCCTCCACTGTTTACATCAATTACTGACAACTCACATCTTGTGTTATACCCTCCAAGACAATGATTGACTCTTTTGCCACCCACATATTAACTTTCAATGGAATTGAAGGTTTCTGCCTAGTTGGGAGCAACAAGGTTTCTAGCTGCTATAATCTCGTCTCACATGCCTACATATTTCAAATTCTGAACCAGATTCTCCTCACCTTTCTTCGGCCCTTTACAAAAATACCCACGTTTTTTACACTTGCTGTGGTCTCCAAATACATGGAACGGAACATTTTGCATGTATTTTTTGAGATCGTCAATCCTCTCTTGTAAACTTAGGTATTTTTGAGCACTCCTGTATTTCATGGTCCCTGTCACAGCTGCATGCAAACGAGGTTGTCCTTCAGCACTCGGAGCTTTTCTTGCACTGACTGAAATGAGACCTACAACATTTCTTGTCTTCTTACCAATCTCCCTTATCCGGCGGGAGTAGTTCCTAAGTATATGATTAGAAAACACTATTTTTGCTATGGTAAATTCCGGTCCATAAGGCTGTGCTTTGGTTAGCTGAGCCATAACACTGATGTCTCCGTCGCCTAGAAATGAAGGAAATACATTCGGTATTTCGTTGATAGGGCAAGCAGATACGTGAAATACAAAACAGTCATGACATCACACTTCAGCTAAAAACTGACATAGGTTTGTGATGATTAGTAATGTGGCAAGATGATACAGTTAAAGTATTTAAACTAGCTGTTGTATTAAGCTTAGTTACTCCTGTCTGAGAATCAAATTAAGTGCAAATAATGATAATGTAGATTACTTTTGTAATTCATTGTAAAACAACATACTAAATGAATGCCTTGTGTTGACTACTATGACAGACATTTCTAAACATCAGCCATAGCGATGGAAGCTAGGAAATTGTATTACATTATTTATCATAATGATACAAGCCTAAGATGTTGTACTAGAAAACCATACTTTCCTATCTTTACCGATTACTTACATATTGTTTAAAAAGCTGTTGCATGCAATATGCACATTTTTTAATGATTGAAAGTTCCAAACAATGAAATCATTTGACCTAAATAACTTAGCCTGATGTAGGAAGTATAATTTTACCTCAATATTAAAATATTGCTCTAAATATTATATAAATACAGTATTTAAATTTTAAATCGCGCTGAATTTACTCCTATAGAACATTTATTTAAATTACTAATGGATTTTTTATTTATATTCCTTAGTATTTTACTGTCACAAAAAGAGTAGTCCAGAACATTAACTCATAATAATTACGACAAACAATGCAGGTGCTCTCATTCGCCATCACTTCTTAGAAAATTGTCCTGTACCTTTCCGTTTCTTGCAACTATTATAAACATCACAAAATGAGTCCGAAAATGACTTAATACAATCTTATAATAACAAAAAATTTCCGAATGTAGCCAAATGCAAATAACATTGGCTAAACATAATTGAACGTGGCCAAATTTTGGGGAATGTTAATAAAAATAAAATAATGAAAAAATATGAAATCAAACACTATGAGATTTATTTGAACATGATAGATGGGGTAGAAAGGACTAAACGTGACCTAATGTGATTAAGTGTTACAGAAAGTAGTAACAGGAAATAACGAAAGATAATAAAACCTAACTAAACTTGAATAAATGTGTCCGACCTTGTCCGAATATGACATTATGACATAACACTATGTAACCAAACAAAATTTTTGCTGTCGAAATGTAATGATACACTACTGAATTTAACGAAAAAAATTTTAACGCTTCCAAATTTGTCTTAAGTGATGCTAAAAACACCGTTCTAAGAAATTTCTTTAACTTAATTTTTAAATTAAAAAAACACTTTAAGAAAACAGTAACTGTTACATATTATATTTCGAATATGTTACCAAATATTTATACACACGCCATTCTTCACAATTGCTTGAAATTAATTAATTAAATACAATATACTTCTCACTTTGCAAGCAAACTAAAAGGTGGTTAAATGTACTTAAATTATGAAAGTAAAGATGTTTTACTTTATTATCATGAATGTTAGTATTGTCGACAGTGAGGTCAATAGAAACGGGGTTATGTAGTATGAGTCTGAAAAACACCGGCAAACTCCGCCTGCATATTCCTTATGTAAAAATAAGTGGAAAACAATGCGGTCTACGATACTTCGTAAGGGTGATACGCACCCTTGGAGGTGGAGCTAATGCAAACGTTAATTGCTATTAACACAGCCAGAATAGTAGCTACACGTCTGATTTTCTGGATTTTGCATTAGTGGATGACGAAGTGCAAACCATAAAAAGCTGGGCTCCGATATCAATTCCCTTCTGTAAAGAAGGAAGGGCTGGAACCGCATTTTTGCTTTTAAAAATGTTAGGAATTATATACATTATTAAGCAGGATTTACACGACACAAAATGCATTTCGCACGAGAATTTGTACGCGGGAAATAACATGGAAATGACATTACGAAAATGTCTCTAAAATACCGTACAGACGCGAGTTAAAACACAAAATCCGTACTGGAGAGTAGTTAGTTCTTGGTCCCGGAAGGAATAAACATACGTAACTTTCACGTGTACTTAGACACACCGATTTATCGTGGAAAAAGTGGACTGTTTGCTAGGCTTCAATGTACTGTGCATAAGACTACATTTTCTATCGCAACTGGCTGCCGTGTGGGTGAGATGTTGTTTACCTATGTCACTGATCTAATGAGGGATGTACCGCTGTAGTACAAACATGAAGTTTATTAAACCCGGGTCCTTTCGAATGGGTGTCCAGTGTGTCTAGTGTTCTACCATTGTAGTTCCTCGCTCGGTTTCACGTGTTACGGGGAAGAGGAAATTAAGCTACGTCATTAGAAGTTTCTTAAACGAGCATTGCATCGAAGTTGCGACGTACGTTGAGCTGCGAGCTAGTCTTGTTTCTCCGTCTTGAGTAATGTTGAATTTTCATGGCAGTCGTTTGCGATACAATTTGGTGTGCGAACGGATAACTTGCAGGAAGCAGGATGGGCTCCCGTCCGGGAAGGCGAAATGCAACTAAAGAGGATACGAAAGTAGGGGAGGAAACAGAGAGCTAACCCCTGCTGCGAGGGAGGTTTTTCTCCTCCCTGCTTTGTCTGCTCGTGTCGCGCGGCCGTGGGGGCTCCACATATACTCTGTCTCATATAAGTTGGCCAGATTCTGACAGGTCTGAAAAAGTAGCGCCACTGTTTACATCTGACTACGTATCCTTCCGCCATCAGCCGATCGGCCACATGGCAACATTGTTGTTTATTTTCATGCTGTCATTATCAGCCTATCCCCTTGTCAATGCACTGTTTGTGGGACGTTTTAGGCAAACTTGCTACTCAGAAATACGTAGTTGCGATTATAGTAATAATAATGTGTACATAAATCATTAATCAGTAAATTGTTATGTTAAAAGGCAAAAATATAAATAATTAATTTAAAATTTAGTAACTACAAAAAAATTTTATGCTAGTCAAATTTTCAAATATTTTCGACTGACATCTGTCTAAAAAAATTAGTAGGTTATAGAAGTAAAAATATAAAACCTTGCAAAAAATGTAATATTTGCTAACTCTTTTTTATTTGTCCGAGACAGTGAATTTGGAATAACATTTGCGAAACGGTAGTAGTAGCTATTATCACACGTTGGACATTATAGCTAATATATTCGAGTTGGAAATATGTAATGTGGAATAACGTTAGAATTGCTTAACAACTATTCACGCGTGTCCCACTTTCTTCGGAAACAAGAAATTGGATTTTCGGAGAACAATATGGCGTATAATTTACGTAGACGAACGATTACCTGCCAAATAGAAATTACTATTACTCAAAATCACTGTACACGAAATATACATTACTTTAAAAATTATGCAGATCTCGCGAAAAATAAAACTATTGGTATCTGTTCGTAAATTTATATATGTCACATGCAGAACGCTTTCTTTTTTTGTGGCTGGTAATGCTTCAGAATAAATCCTATAGATAGCGTGCACATCCTGTCCGGAGCAAGGTCTGAGCCGCTCATTTTGCCCAATAGATAGCGTATTTTTAAAGTTGACTGTTCTTCTATTACTGGCTCGGAACGACACGAATTTAAAATGTATTTCGTCAAATTATTAGAAAAAATAATTCAACAATACTATGCAATATTTCTGTATGCTTTTGGAATTAATATCAAGCACGTAATGAAAGCGGGGTTGGAGAGGGGTGATTAAGATGTGAAAAAAGGTTTTGAAATTGTGTTTCATTTGGATATGGATCGTTTTAATATGCCTTTAATTTTGAACACCTATACATTTCTACTTTAGTACGAAGTTTAGTTTCTTACACTAAAAACCGCTGTTTTATGACCACGTAAAATAAAATGTATTAATTAACCTAGGAACTCTTTCTAATCGCGTATTTTCGGCTGGTCTAATGTGCGTCGGCAGTGCATTCAGAATAGCCAACGTAATATTAACTTTTGTTCGTTCGTGCATCAACTGATACAGGATTTTGTAAATGGCACTTTGTTTCTTTCATATACATTAAGTTGCCACTCACTGACTCAGAATCTGGCCAACTTATATGATATGAAGTACTATATCAACTAGCACATTACTGCAATACACGCGATAGAAGAATACGTTTTTTCTTAACATTTTCAGTCGTAACCAGGTGCAAACTGTAATGGAAATAAAATATGGATTGATACCCAATCCTTAAGTGTATTTATTTTAAAATTACAAAACCTGCGAGTGTAGCACTGTGCCTGGAAAATGTGTTATTTTGCCAGTTTCAGCATTAATTTTCTAATTACGCAGGAATCTGAGATAGATGCAGACACTTTACATTCCTGCACGGTACCTTGAACTCTTTTATATGGAAAATCCAGAATCGCACGTTTAATAGTTTCTGTGAAAAAAGGTTATTGTTGAACCTCTACAGCAAACTTTTCGCAGCAGGCAGGCGAGTCCTCTAATACTTGTTTATGAAATGTATGTTGTCAATATTCCTAGGTCTTTAATTTGTTTGTTTCAGCCTCCAACCATAAAATATGTAAAAAAAAAAAAAGTGAAATAACAAAAAGAGTTAAGTTTTGCGAAACAAGTTACTATCATAAACATTATGTAAATCCTATAGTAAAGGCTGTTCACTATAAAATAAGCACATCTGAAAAATGTCACTGCTTCTACCTGCATATATTTTAACAGACACGCGGAGTGGCATGCTGCAAGTTGAGTTGGTAACAACGGAGGGAAAATAGTTCCATGTCTCAACGTTGAATTAAAAATGCCAGGTAAACATTTGTGAATACTGAAACTATTTCTTTCGTTTCCGGTTTTTTGATGCATAAAAATGCAATGAAAAGCAAACTGGTAAATTTTTTAATTTTCCTAATTATTTCATGGTTTCACTTGACCGACGCATGAATAACATGATGACGCCCATGACAATGTTAATTTGACATAACGTGGAAGACTACACAACGTGCCTACAAGTAGATCTTTAGCAGGGCTCTCAAAAAGTGCTCAGTTTGTCGTGAACAGCCTTTAGACGAAATGCGCTTACGCATATAAGGTAATCTACTGAATAATAGTCGACCTTCCAATCGGTTATCCCACCCCATACGTTGCCCCATTCTTTAAATTGATGGAGTACAAAGCCAGCTACTGCCTCGTTTCCTATCCGAATGTGAACTAGCATATGGTTGGAAAAATAGAGATAGTAAAGCATAAATCTCAGCCTCCGTACAATGCCCTTACAAATCGTTCGTTGTGTGTTTGTTCGCAGCAACTGCAGGGCAAAGACAAGCTCCAGACTTCCGCCACTGACGACGACGACTCTCCTTTGCTGAACGAAGCCGTCAGGTGAGAATAGCCCAGTGATATAGGCTGTTCACGGTGAAGTGAGCGCTTCGAGGCCCACATACTTTCCTTTCGGCATTTTTTTAATCCTTTAACCACCTTTTAAAATAAATATTGTCCTGTAAGTAATAATCACAGTGCGTGTTTTCCACCGCACTCGGAAGTTAACGTCTAAGGCTAAACTGAAATATATTTATTGACTATTTTTCCAAATGAGAGGGCTTTCAGAAGTGCTCACTTTACTGTGAATAGCCTTGTAGCATTGATACTTCTTGCGCCAGACGTGGTGGTACTTTCGGGAGCGGGAGGCGGGGAAAACAACTGCGTGCGGAACCTTAGCTGTGCAGCATCCGATATGAAAACGTTGTACGCTAGTTTGATTTTTATTGACATTTTTATCCGACAATATTCCTAGCCTGGACAAGCACAAAGATACCTGCATATAAGGAAAATTTAACTAGCAAAAATTAGCATGATAGTGTGATAAAGATTATTTCCGTTGTCGGATATGGTAGTAGTAAATCGATAGTTACAATCTGGAGAACCTCGCGGCCCGGTGTAACTGATGCCACGGCCAGGTATCGGCTTGCGGCCCGGCTGTTGGGAAACCTTGAAAAAATGTTTTGTTTAAGAGTATAGGTGACCGTGCCGTGACGATTCCCGCTGCAGTGCCTGACCGTGTCCAGTCCTGGTACTGTAGCACCAAGTACCACGACGCCTGGCGCTAACCTTGGAGTACGCGTTGGGTAGCCAACGTTCCGAATCATTGTAATATCGTGCGCCGTGAAATACAATACACTGTAATGGTAAAATTTCTCCACCACAGAATTCATCAATAGCTATTTATTTTGAGTATAAAGAAATCGGCACCCGTTAGAGGCGGTAGTGAGGATATTGGGCCCCGTCACCACCTTACAAAAGATTTGTTCGGTATTTTGCATGGTATTTTTTAACCACTGTAACTTGACGTAGGTTGAAATTTGTTATTCGTTATACGTACTCTTAAGTTTAGTATAATATTAATAAAATGTAATTAACAGAAACAGAAACTCTTCTAGTACCTGTCAGAAATGCTTTTGGATAAGTTATCTTCGCTACCCTCGTAGTTTCCCTTCTCCGCGCCCTTGTAAATAATACTGCATTTAAAACAAAAAAAAATTGTTTAATTTCTTGACGTTACGTGCATGATTTAAATTGAAAATTTAAAAAAGTATTGGATTAATTGTGTTGATTTTTATGTTGTACACAAACATTCTGATTTCAAATCAGAACTTTCCTGAAAGTTTGTTTTCACAAAACTAGCAATGAATGATTTAAATGTTGCATTGGATAACTTATTCGTTTCATAATGGTTTAGGGGTTACACACCATACTACCCGAATTGAACTAATTTTGTAATTTATGATCTCAGCAAAAACGAAAATCGCACATAGGTGTTTGCTTAGAAAAATTAACACTTGTTTAATATACTGCATACTAATTGTTACTGAATTTTATACTTTGAAATTATGCCTACTTTAATTTTCATTTATGCGCTAAACACATCAACTATTTTAAACTGAAAACACAAGATCAATGTCGTGATTTAGTTACGTTTATTGCTGAATATTCTTGATGTGCTTATTTTCTTTTTTAGAATGTTTAATTTTTTGTTTGTTGTACCGTTTATCAAAGATGGTTTATTGGTAGGGAAAATACGATAAAAAAATCTGCGGGAAACTGATTTCAATTTTTTTTTTTTTTTTTTTTTTTTTTTTTTTTTTGGTGGTCTGTTAAAAAGAATAACTTGATAGTTATTATTTCAAAGTTACGCAGATGGCACGAGTGTTTCAATCACGGGTGCCTTGGTAGCACAGTTATGATTTTCACTTGGTGCCAGAGGCATATTGGGTTCTTACTCGCGCGGGTGCTACTGTTCTTGGGTTCAGGTATATGTAAGACATTTGCTTTGTAACTTAGGTAATGCACGAAGAATGAATTGTAGCGTTTAATTTCATTGTACAGACATGCGATTACCTGTCAGCATGGCTTGCACACGCTTTGAGGTCTCGGGTTCGATTCCACCTCTGCCGCTGGGATGTATTTCATCTCCTCGTTCCTTCCACGAGATTTCTCCATTCCTACTTTTTGAATGAATAAAAGAGCAGTTCCGAAATTTTTTTTTCCCCACCAAACCGTGTCGATAAGCTAAGGGTTAGCCAATTTAGTAGGCCTACATCAGGGGACGTAAGGATTATTTAAATGAGCTACGAAGGCCCGCCGTATTTGTCTTCGCGTCTTCCCCGACTGAAATTACGCCTGTGGCTGTTGGAGCTCTCTAGTGGCATAATCGTGCTGACGAATGCTCTTTTTTTCTCTTTGTGTTGGATGCTGTCGCTGTTATTTAACTCGCCCGAGGTTTAACAGAAAAAGGGTGGGGGGAGGAGTACGAGCTTGTGGGGGGAGTGCCGGGTATTTGCTGAGCCCTCGTCCAGAAAACAGCTGACACCTCGCGTCTGGCGTCGTGACGTCAGCGATACCGAGGGCTGGGAGCGGGCTGCTGGGGCGGGGAAGCAGCTTGTTTGTCGGAGAGGGGGATGGTTGCGCGGGTAAACACCGCTAGCGACGCCGCCGGGGGAAATTCGAAATGGGTTTCCCGGTGACGCCGAAGAGTAAATACCTCGCATCAGCGCGCCGGTAGAGGATTGCTCGGCACCGCGGCCCGCCGAAACTAAGTTCATAAAAGCATTTGAAAATATGTGCATTGTGCATCGCATTCTGTTGTTAGGATGAGTCAGGGCACAACTAGATCACGTCCCTCTAGTTTGAAACATTACCTTTAACTTAATTATGCATAAAGGACCCGTGTTTAATTGCGTTGAGATATTTAGTTATATTTAGCATATAAATTTAAGTACTGAAACTTTTGCCTGTATTAATTCCATTGTGAGATTTACCAGTTGTAAAAAAAATTACTTGTTCAACTTGTGCTCTGAACCCTCATTTTCGAGGAGTGCGTTTCAACTGTTTTTATTGTAGTCTGGTAATTCCTAATTTTCCTCAGAATTGTTGCATCGTCGCAACATGTGATTTTCTTTGATTTAACGATTGTTTACTTTATCATTATTGTTGATGAGCCTGTCCTGGAGCTGGCTCCCGTGTTTTCGCTAATAATTACTGTAATTAAGGAAGCTACCAAAAATAATACACTAATATATTTTTTTTTAGAATGTGTTTTTGCGAAAGTAACAGCAAGCACATAGCTCTACGTGTATAATAATGACGAGGTGACCCGGGCGTTGGCATGTGGGAAATGTAGCAGACGTTGCCGTAACCCCCGCCGCTGCTCCATCTTCACCTCACGTCACCTTCGCCGGCGCTCAAGACGTCGCTGCTAGGTGCATATCACAACCTCTGAACCCGTAGACAGGTCGCGGGTGACGCGCAAAGGAGCCAGCCGGCTGCTCCGCCCGAGCGACAACCAGAAGCCCCAGACAGCCGGAAGATACGAGGTGGAGAGAGCAGAAGTGGGGGTGGAGGAAAAGAGACCCAATGGAACGGTGGAGGAAACGGGAACACCCAGAGGAAACCCATGGTCTATGTCTACCACTTTACCCGCGTCCATAAACCTGGCGGGAATAGAACTCGAGTCGCCGTGGTGGGAGGCCGGTGAGCTAACCGTTTGTTCTCCATGACACGTGGACAAACGTGTATTTTTCTAAAATATAGACTGTGTGTGTGTAAGGTGTGGAGGAGGTGTGCACAGCAAAGAGAAGAACGATCTCCTTCAGTGATTTTGTGTGTGTGTGTGCGCGCGCGCGCNGTGAGCTAACCGTTTGTTCTCCATGACACGTGGACAAACGTGTATTTTTCTAAAATATAGACTGTGTGTGTGTAAGGGGTGGAGGAGGTGTGCACAGCAAAGAGAAGAACGATCTCCTTCAGTGATTTTGTGTGTGTGTGTGTGCGCGCGCGCGCGTGTGTGTTTGGTCCTTCCAGGCCCGATTTAATGTATGGTTATAGGTGTTGCGAAGCAAGAAAATTTCTGATGCGTGCTGTACTTTAAGCCGACTCAGAACTCGTTTCGTTATCACAACCAGCCAGCTGTAGGCTTTGTGTCCGGCTGTAGAAATAAGAAGCTCTCATGATATGCAACAGTCGCGCGGATTACGGACCAGTCGCCCACGAGGAAGATCGTTGGGCGTAGTCTCACAGTGCACAGTGCCTACCAAATATAACCTTCCTGTCAGTTATAGCTCATTCATGGTTACTTCCAGTTTTGCCGGAGGCCTTCTATTGTTCTACTTTCGCGCTATTCCTCCTCCTCATGCAAACAAAGCTTAAATTGGTGTAGATAATTACACCAAAGGCACCGCATTGGTGCGCACTCAGTTTAATAATATTATGAACGATAACTCTGTCTTAGTACATCTATTTTCTCTCTTATTTTGTTGTTCATATTAATTATAAATGAAATATTGTAATTTATAAATAAAGTATGAGTAATAGTTCAATTTAACCAAAAATAAGACAATATTATGTTAACAGAAGTATAACAAGTTTCTGATACATGATATATTTGGGAGACTACTAAGCACGTCATACATGGGGTGATTTTTTTAAACGTTTGATTAAAAAAGTGTTAAGATACTGCTAATAGACTATATTTACACAACTGTGTACGCTGAGTCTGAATCTCTAATTGCGACAAAGCTGAGATGCGCATTCGGTGTTAAACTGCGTTTGTCTTTTTCCTAAAACACTTTTTTGTCTGTTTGCGTTTCCCATTCTCTTATTCATCCCCATATTCACAGACCATCCATCTCGCAGTCGTATATCCAGTGTTGGTCCAGAGTCGAACGATCCAGTTTTCCATTGCCACGTATGTTTTGTGTTTCCATGTTAATCCACGATATTTGTCCAGATTACTTGAAAACCGTAAACGGAATG
The DNA here is from genome assembly GCA_002778355.1 of Clitarchus hookeri. Taxonomy (NCBI): domain Eukaryota; kingdom Metazoa; phylum Arthropoda; class Insecta; order Phasmatodea; family Phasmatidae; genus Clitarchus; species Clitarchus hookeri. Next base: position 105,179 of record NQII01003088.1, on the reverse strand, counting down.
TGAGGTAGAGAGCGCATAGCAGCTACGCAGTAACCAGTTTCTGAGTTCAACTTCTCCATTTCAACATAACTGTCAGTTCCACGAGAATTTGACGCATATTGAGAAAAGTTATTACGCGTTCTCAACTGAGATTTAAAGCAAGTACGCTATTTACGTCATGCCAATTTTTTTTTTTTTTTTTTTATGCCTGTGGGAAAACTAAACATAAACAAGCGTCTATATTTCAGTTTGATTTATGTTTCTGTTGGCAATCTGTAAACCAATGTTCAGGATATGCGTAAAATATAAAACCAGTGTCAAAACCCGCAGCATTAACGATACGATTTTACCTAGGTTTTACGCAATCACGTCTTCTTTTGATCGTAAAAGTGACAATATTTCATAACAAAACATCTGCTCTAGGCTGTTCTTTCTTTGCCACGTGTAAAATCAAGTATAAAATATACCTAAACTGAATACTAAGAAATATATGAACCCTTGAAAATTAAGATTTTAAAATCAATTTTTGCAAAATATCGGGAACTAAGTGAAATTGACTTACAATATTCTCCGAGCATTGTTTTATGTTATCGGAATCTTCGACCTATGAGAAAAATTTCATTAATACCACCCCATGTAACGTAATAATATGGTTGGCCACCCTCTTAATATAGACAGCATTTTTTACCGTCACGAATTATGAACTTTTAATGCTGGTTTATTGAGCAGTATGGTCTAATTTAAAAAAAAAAATGTCCTTTTTTTTTGCAGTTGCCCAGGACGCACCGTTTTCGTGTAAACGCGCACGAAGCTTTGGCTGCAGCGATGCCGTGCCCGCTGTATAGACGATGGTGGAGGACAGTTAAAAAAATTACTATAAACAACACGTACATGCATTCATAAGCTTGCGGTACTGAGGCTGCCTGTTTGTTTCTGGTGACAGACGGGACGTGATTCCCTGCAGGAAGTATTGGTTATGCCTACGCGCCTGGAACTGTGTCGCTGCCGCCGAGAGATTTGTGTGCATTTGTCCACAGTACAGAAACTTGCATTAAGTGTACTTGTAACGTTTCTTAAATACTACTCGTAAACAATCATTTTCAGGTATAAAAATTTCCTTTAAAATATGGCATTGTTGATAGTTATCTTCAACGTGAGACTTTTCTTATTACTATCTCCCGTAATAACAGGGGTAGGCACCCTCTTGTTGGATACGACTTTTTTTTACCATAGGAAAATTTACGATAACGGCTGCTAAGATTTGTAATGCCAAGCAATTTCATTCAAAATTTGAAGTGTTAATTATTTCAGGAAAATTCCAAGGAAATGGCTTATGATGTAGGCCTATGCCTTATATTGGCCGGTCAGCTGTTTTAACTGAATGCTTGTGTAGCATTTCGAAAATGAAGAAGATAAATCCTTGTTCTCCTTGTTTCTTTTAGTTCGAACTATATGTATGGATTGATCAGTGTTCACCCCATCCCAACCTCCGTCGGATCTGCATTCTTGGTTTGGCCCTGTTCCTTCGGGTCACCTATTCGAGTCCATCACATTACACATCAAGGCGCGTCATAAGGCAGCACGGAACACTCACGATGCAAAATTCTTGTTGATGCTTGCTGCAAATGAACAGACGGGAATACAGTCAGACTCTCAATTGTAGTCGTTAAAAGTTGCAACCGTCTTACCGTGTTTTTTTTTTTTTGCAAGATATGCTAGTTAAACTGTTACTGTAGGTGCGTTTTGTGGAATGTAAGTAGACGCTAGGAGGCCCACGATAACGGAGAGGTTAACTCTATGGCCTCATATGACGATCCAAGTCCAATCCCGGCGGGGTCACGCCTGTTATTCGCATGTGGGAAACGTGAGTGATTTTGCTAGTTGCCGGTGGGTTTTCGCGGGGTACTTCTGTTTCCCCAGCCTTTAATTCCGCCTCAGCTCTGTCGTAGGGCTTCATTTAATGTCAACCCTAGGAGTCCGACTGCCGCCTGCGACAGCCACTTTGTTGCACTAGTGTGTATCTTCCGTTATTATATAATTGTTATAGTTAATACTATTATTATCATTATCCTTGTCGTTATCATTATCATTGTACATGTAGTTCATACTGGAAAGCTGTATTTCTCGTCGTACGTCAGGCATGTAGAGTAACCTGAATCCATAGATTTGCTTCTTAGTAATTTCTTTATTTTTATTTTATCTACGATAGATGTAACTTTGCTCCTACTAGTTTAGGTGAAGTAGTAAGAAAAACTATGTTAATGGTTACTTCCGCTGTTCAAGAAACCCGCTTTTATACACAGGATATTTTTGAACAACACCGACGAACTCCGGCATATTATTCCTCGCGAAAACAAAACGATATCGTATGTATCATTTTCCCCCTAAAGTAATTACTAAGGAAGTTACGCCCTCCCAAAAATCTAATTTTAAAAAGCGTTTTGTTCAAAATATCAAACTACTTGCAATTAACCAACAAACTGGTGAATTTTGTTTTGTAGAATTGATAATCTTACACCTCTGAAAACACGATAAGCAATATCATCCTCCTTCATGGTGAAAATAATAGTCGGCAACTCATGTTTGGATTAAACTTTCAAACCCTAAGATATACGCGATTTTAAGACATCTTGTGAATCAGCAATAAACAAAAAAACAAAAAAAAAGGTAGTCTTGTCTGGAACACTCTCAGGTGAAGAGTGTTCATCGAGAAATCTATGTGTAACTCTCAAAACAGAATGTGTGTTTCATGATGGGTAGGTAACACACAGAATATAAAGGTATTTTAAATAAAAATTTTGTAGGGGCGCACGGTTCCCTTAAAAATTACTTTATGTGAAAAGTGTTTATATATTTATATCTTATACAGGGAATGGACAAAATAATATGAACACCATGCAATATATATANCAAAATAATATGAACACCATGCAATATAGTACATTTTGTTGCATGTTGGCAACACTGCTTCCGTGTAAATAATGCGACGCGTATGTATTGCACAGTTTACGTGCCACGTCTTGTAGGTTATATTTCAGTGTATTATACGCTTTGTTCCGCGACGGTTAAAACAAGCGATCGGTGAAATGTGTGATCTCTCAGACTTTGAAAGAGGGCAAATCGTTGGTGCTCAGTTAGCGGGAGCTTCTATGACGAAAACAGCTGAATTGTTTAACGTTTCACGAGCGACAGTATCCACGGTAATGACAGCATACACAAAACATGGTAAAACATCATCGGCGAAGAGGAATATTGGGCGAAACCCAAAGTTAACTGACAAGAGGCCGACGAACATTAAAAAGAATTGTGGCCAGACAACATAAAAACTACCGCGGCAAAAGTGACAGCAGAGCTCAACACTCATTTGAGTAATACTGTTTCGGGAGCTCCACAAAGCTAACATTCATGGAAGGGCTGCAATTGCGAAATCTTTTATAACGGAAGCCAACGCTAAGCTGCGAAAGAAGTGGTGCCACGATCATAAAACCTGGACACTTGATGATTGGAAGAATGTGGTATTGTCGAATGAATCGTCGTTTACATTGTTTCCTACAAACGGCCGGGTTTATGTATGGAGAACCCCAAAAGAAGCCTACTATCCGGACTGCCTACTTCCTACAGTCAAGCATGGGGGAGGTTCCGTTATGATTTGGGCGGCTGTATCGTGGTATTCAGCTGGTCCTCTCATTCACGTCACTGGCCGGATTACTGCGAATGGATATATCGATATCGCAATGACTAGCATATTGCTGCCAAACACAGCCATATTCCAAGATGATAATGTTCCCATACACACAGCCAAAAAGGTTTAGTCTTGGTTTGAGGAGCATCAGAATATCATCAAACAATCGCCAGACCTCAACATAATTGAACCGTTATGGGGAGTTTTGGAGCAGAGAGTGAGGATCAGATTTCCATCTCAAACATCATTGAAGCAATTGGCGGATGTTTTGGTACAAGAATGGGACAACATTCCGTTGGAAACTACTCAGACACTCTACGAATCTATTCCGCGAAGAATTGCAGCCGTTATAAAAGCAAATGTTGGCCCAACACCTTATTTATAAATAAATATTGTGTATATGTCAGGTGTTCATATTATTTTGTCCATCCCCTGTATTTTCGTAAGAGGAATAACCTTCCGGAGTTTGTCGGTGGTGTTAAAAACACCCGCCATAACTCGAATCTATTTGTGCTGTCTTCTTATGTGAATGTTTGCATTTTACCTTGTAAGCGTTTTTGATCGTTGAACTCTTACCGTAGTTGAGGTGATTAATCCTTGGATTTTTTTATTTACGCTCTGGTGCCATCGGAGTCATTGTGCGTAGCTGTAATATTTCAACAGCCGAAATAAGTAAGTTCCTACTCAAAATGGACGCATATTCCCTACCATGAAATGCAAAACTACCTTCAATGCACAGGATAAGGTTCTCCGTAATGTATTCGGACATGCCCTATAACCTATTGAAGTTAATAGAAGCAGTAGCACTAAAGACGACGTTATATTGCTCAGCCAAGCAATATAACCATTAAGAATTAAATGGATCGCTGTTATTAAAGCGGATAACTATAGCACTTGCTCCACTTTGTTTTTACTAAGAAATAACATTAGATTACAAGTCGTCTGACACACTGTAATGCTTTCTGAAACTGCTACAATCAGATTTGATTTAACGTGTTGTCTGTGGGACTTTCAGCCATGAGTCTGTCATTTTATGATGTAACAATGAAGATAAATGTGTGTCGCTACGTTCCTATACCTTACATATTTTAAAGGGAATTTTCATACCTGAAAATGGTCGTGGAAACGCTCGTTTTAGCCATTTCCAGCCTCGAGGAAAGTACACATTTGTCCACAGTACAGAAACTTACATTAAGTGCACTTGCAACGTTTCTTAAATACTACTCTTAAACGGACACCAGTCAAATATATTGAACCAGTTTTAAATTAAGCATTTTTATTGCTAAAACTTTGCACGCCGTGCAAGGCAGGCGGCCACAAACAGCCCTGCAGATTGCCATAGTTACTGCTAATGCTTCCGTGTGCAAGCGCGAGGTATCGTTGGCCGATTCTCCTCGGTAGTCTTTTCAACAAAGACACTACGTTCGCGGGAGGGTGATGGGGAGATAAACAGATTAAGAACTGGCACTGGAAAGGAACATAAAAAAGGGACGTGGAGAGGAAGGAGAATAGTCGAAGGAGTGTTAGGGGTTGGGGGGTGAATAACTTGATTGCATCGAGGGAGGAGGGTTCCATCATCCCCTCGGTCTCGAGCAGTTTACAGTGAGAGTGAAATCTTCCTAAAAATGTTTTCCGGTGCCGGGGAGCGCCGCTGCGGTGGGGCGAGCAAATGATATGGTAACCGGGTTTCGGGAAGGTAAGTTCGTTACCAGCAGATTTCAACCGACCTCCCACCCCCTCCCCCACACCCTCTGAGCACATCCCAT
>NQII01003088.1:77553-98219 GCA_002778355.1 Clitarchus hookeri | reverse complement strand
ATCCTGCCATTTCCGAAGAATCTATATAAAAATTGATTAAATCAGCAATAGAACACGTGTATTAGACAGCACGCAAAACATAGCAGTTTTATTTTTTTATGGCTGGCTGCTAGAGATGCCCCGGTTTTACTATACCCCGTTGTCACTGCTGTATTGAGTATTGCCTATTCGCAGGCGTTCCTTTTCCATTTGACTTCCTAAGAACGACTTCATTAAAAACACAAAACTAATTTTTTACATGCTGATTAATTATCGGTGGTTATAAAACTAATTGTACGTCCGTCTCACGTACACTCTAAATTCGAATCAGTGGAAAATCATTGATTCGCAGGGAAATTCAACTACTCGAATCAGTGAAAATTGCTCCGCTTAGTATCAGTGGAAGACTAACGGATTGAATTAGTGACGTGAAACAATTTCACTTATTGAATAAGTGACGGCCAACTGCAGCGGCAAATTACAATAAATAAACATATTTGCGATAGTTTACTATTTATATTGCGCAATTTACCGTAGTTTAAAAAGTAAAAAAAGGTCTGCAGTTGGCCGGGATTGAACCCACACACCCCTTTCAATTTTGCTGGTAGACCGTTACCTTAAGTGGTTTTCACAATTGAGCGACGCGATACGCTTCAGCCAATCAGAGCTGTGACGCTGGCGACGGGCGTCTAAAGCGTTGCACGAGCAACGAACATTGGTTTTGACACTCGTTGCCAGCGACGGGTAATAAGAAGAATAACATTTATGTACTTCATAATAAACAAACGGGTGAGAAGCTGAGGTACAGAAGAAATAAAATTGTACATAAACGGTTTGTAGAGATGCTAATAGGATTCCAAATTTTTATAAATTTTTCCTAGGAAAACGTAGTATAATGTTTTCCGGCGCCTCAAGAGCCGGTCATGTTCTAAAAGATAATTTATAATTTTAATATTATAATAATTTTCTTAATGAAAATATATCTCTAAAATTTAATTAGTTTCATTGCCTAAATGAAAAAAAAAAAAAAAAAGATCTTGCCTTTCGTTCGGTTTTAGCATTGCATTACGAGCTTCCCTGCAGGATAAAAGATGGCAGCACGGTCTGTGTCGCCGCCGGCCGGCGACAGAACTTCGCTCTGCTGTGAAGACGTCTTTAACGCTCGTCGCAGGCTGAAAGCGTCGGACGAGAAGCGCCGCATCGCGTCGTTCTATTGTGAAAACCCCTTTACCATCTGAGCTACCAAGCCATGTTGATAATGAAGAGGGATATATATGTCTTATATTTCCTCATCGAAGGCGTGTAGCTTTAAATTGTATGCCCTTACTTTTTGTTTTTGGTTTAATTGGTGCCCTTGAGATTATTAAAACGAATAGTACATATGAGAGCACTCTCTTCACCACATTATATGCAGTTAAAACTTTCAAACAGAGCGCAGTGATGATTACATGAAAACGAAATGAAAGATGTAAAAACGAAATGAAAGTCTGAATGTTCATGTTACCTCAAAAATGGTGTTTTGAAAGATGAAATACATTTTAGAAAGTATTTTGTATTGGTTTTATTAGTTTATTCATTGTTATTTCACTTGATACACGTTTTTTCAATTTTTACACGTTGTTTAACTAATCCATCAGTCAAAAAACAAATCACTGAAAAGCAATAAAAAAAATTACCGATAATTTAGTGGAAAATATCACAGAATCAATAAGGGAAGGAAAACTGAAATTTTTTCACTGATTCATCAGTTAAATTCACTGAAGTGACTGTTGAATCAGTCAGATAGTGCTAACTGATTGAAACAGTAAAATTCTCACTCATTCAGATTTAGTAATGTAATGCGAAATAAAAGTGTCCACATCACTTATTTACATTCCCTAAATAATTCGATGAAATTGAGAGATTGTGCTTTTTTTGTAGGCAAAGCTTCGTTTTATTGCACGCTGTAAAACTATTTCTGGTAAACTTCCTAAACTATAATGGAAGTTTTTAACCTATATAGTGTATGGAAATAATACCACATATATAGCTACAAATATAGGACTGTTGTTCATCGTTACTATACAATATTGGGAACTTTTCTAAGCATTTGACTATCTCCTGGGCAAATCTAGAAACGCTACCATGGATGTATGCGAAAGTAATTTACCATTCGCGATATCTCACAATACGTATGCACTCTTGTGGTAAATTTGCGAATAATTTCTTTCAGTGCACATTTACGTAATACTTATCATAATTCTTATTTCATACACGGTTTCAAAGGTTTACTGCTCAATGAGTTACTTTATGTTTTGACTATATGTCACACTTATGTTTTAGGCCTATATTTTTGCAACGAATCTACAGCCTTCCCCTTCATTAACATCGGGCAGTGAACGTTTAATCGAATCGCCATACCTTTGCTCTATGTGTAGGCATTCATTTGCTCACGCGTACTTATTAAGTATAGTGTGCATCAGCCGACAGGATGGTGGTGTACTCGAATCCCAGTTGGGAGTTGACATACGCTGATCAGACCAATGTATGCGCTTCCAGCTCGTCAGTCAGCCAAGAAATAGACAGGCCCTATGTATTGATGGTAGGCGCTAAGGTAGCATTCTTGCGTCGGATAAGTAAAACTTGGCATTCGTTCTTGAATCATTATTCACCACGCAAACCGGGCCCATGCATAGCGGAGAAACCAAAAGTGATATCTCTGATCTAGTTTTCGTCACAAAATTTTGATTTTGCTCAGAAACAAAGGTGAAATAAAATACGCTATTAGTATTTACTTATTCTTCCCGGATTCTGAATTTTTTTTTACGATATTCCAATGAGTAGTTGCGTATACTGGCTTGTGAGCTCCACTAGAGCAGATCTGAGGGTTGACAGTAATCGAGGTGGGACCGCAAGTGGACGCCGACATCCAGTGTTAGCCTGCGGAATAACATGCCTATTTGCGTTCGTATTGCAGATTTTAATTATTGTTATTTTTAAACCCGATAGCTGGTTATGAATTTTCACAATGACACTAACGGTAGTTCACAGTTATTTAAGCACTTAGGGAATTATCCTTTGGAAAGAAAGTCTCTCGCCGTAACTGAAGCGTATCGACCTAACAGAAGTGCCTACCGTAATTTTGGTGGCGAATTGACGATACGTAGTTCTACGTATCGCCTTCTTTTATTAGAATTTAAGTGTTGAATAGAGTGGTAATTGTATTCGTTTGCTTTTTACTTTTCAGACCTGCACATTAAATACTAGCCATAAATAAACATACTTTCAGATTACCTCTTTTCTGCCTGAAAAAATATTTAAGTTTCTGGCATTTCCAATTTTAACGTTACTCTTTTTAGTTAATTAACGTTGATATACGAGGTATTCTAAGTCTTTATGAGTCATGAAGGAGTAACCAGTATCAGTTTATGACCATTGCCTGCCATAAATTCTATTGCTAGAAATGTATTGTTAAAATAAATTCGTTTATGTCGGATTTGTATAGTTGCTTGTGAATATTTTAGTCCAGAATGTTTCAGTGTGTTAAATTAGGTGTAGTACACTTCTTATAAGAAACTAAATTACTTGCAAATGAATTGAAAATTATTTTATCTTTCATCCATAAGGCACAGCATTAGTACTAATACTTTAAAAGTTGCCTTGTAGCACCGTTACTGGAACTAATCTAATTTTCATAAGTAGTTCACTTATGTTATTTTGTCGCGCGCGCGCACACACACACACACACACGCACACGCGCGCACACACACACACACACACACACGGACACACGGGCGCGCGCACGCGCGAAATAAAAACCAAGCAAGTTGCATAGGGTTACGAAGAAAGGTAGGTTTGTTATTTCCTTTACATTTTGAAGGCACTACTTGGACGTTATCTTCAAAAAACTTTAATGGAATTTTTTTTATTTGAAAATAGTATACTTTAGCGCTATGCCTTGCGAAGCCCAAACGATTACCTTATCGTTTGAAAAGTAAATTTATTGTATTTAATCATAAAACAGCAAAATTTGTTTTTGAAATTACTTCACTTGGCTTTGTCGTCTGGAAATTGAGCAGTGGGTATAATAAAATCTTGAATTAATCAGAATATCCATGAACGGGATACGTCAGCACAACAATATAAATTTTTTTTTCTATCATAGAGATGATTAAAATATTTTCACGTCAAAATTTTTTTTTTCTGAATTGTGTGTTTTTGTGTTTGTAGTCAGGTATTAGTGATTTAAGTGCTTAGTAAAAAATAAATTATGCTACTAATGGAACTACAAGTGTTTTAATTTTATACGTTTTGTAATTGTTTTTATATTTAAACACCATGTTTAAAATTATATTGAATTTATTTTTCGATATCATAGTAATAGTATAAATAAATTTCTCTTAATGTGCAGCTCTTGGCTCGCCTGCCGATACGTTTTTAACTGCCACATACTTAACGATGAATAACATCTCTTACTTTGATATAAGATTCTATCATTTACACTATTTATTGCATGTTAAAGAATTTTCTTCACCTTGCTTATATGAATAAAACATGTAACGAAGCAAGTATGCTTGTATTTTTTTGTGTATTTTGCATGAAGAACTCGGCCAGTGGCTGGTTTACAGATGTATTACTTGATTTTTTTTTTTGTTGGCACTTGAATCATGTAAAAGATTGTTTATTGCTTACAAGAAGTAAGAGAATTCTCAGGCTGTGACTTTAGGGACGATGTTAGACAACTTATGATGCGAGGCATGCTGATGTTCTGTGTGCGCTTGTGTGTTCCGCAGGCAGGTCGCACTAGCTGACCTCGTGATCATGAACAAGGTAGACCTGGTGTCCCCGGAGAAGTTGGCGCAGCTGGAAGAGCACATACAGTGAGTTGGTGTCACCTTGGGTAGTGGGTAGTGTACGTAGTGCTAGCGCTACCAACAAACTTCTGCGTGTAAATTATTTGTGTTCATCAAATAGTTCTTGGAAGTGTATTTCGTTGTTGAATGTCGGGTTATTACCGTAGACAATCCAAGTAAGGTATACATTAAAGACGCGTGAGAACATCATAGAGGAGTCGGTTTATATCTAATAAGAAGTTATGGATATAACTAAGGAGTCTACTTTCCTTTACATGGATGTAAATAGTTTTCACGAGGTTATTAATAGTTTAGATGGTAGGCGTGTCTTGACGCCTCGTTGAGAACGATATCATTAGAGAAGCAACCTGGATCAAATACAATATTAGTGAGACAATTACAAATACACACTTGCCTTACCTGGGAGACAAAAACAGAACACCTCTTACAGTAAGCTGGCATGCAATCAAACTGTACATCTTGGAGGTAGGATTCGGAACATCAACTTTGACAGTAATCTGTGTAAAGTTTTGGTAGACTAGGATTATCAACTTCAAATATTTACAGGTAACATCATTTTGAAAACAAGTGTGTGAGTCACTTAAATCGTGTAAGTTTTCATGGCTCAACGAAACACTAGACGTGTGTAGAATTTGGTGGACATAGCTTGACCGGTTCCCCGAGATATGGCATAAAAGCTTTAGCTATCGTACAAAACATCCTAAAGGAAGGTTCTGTATAGTCATATCTGATGCTTCTAATAGAAACTGAAGTATGTAAAATTATTTAATTGATATGGTAAAATTATATAAATTATTTCTATTGCAGCCATACTGTAAATAAAGCCAGACACAGTTTAAACATGGCCTACTACAGCACTAGCCAGTCTGAAAAGTTTGGTATGAATCGGTTGATTGGTCCCAGACATATGACAAGAAAGCTCCATTTTTTAATATGGTTGTATCTTCATTATTGGAGAACAAAAGTGAGTTTTATTGGCACATTCTACATTTGTTATAATTACTGTTGATATGGGTGAAATTGTTTGGGACGTGTGGCATACTGACATAAAATATTTACATTGCTGCAATTTTGAAAATATGTTCCTACTTCCTCGAGTTATATAAATTTAGATGGACTACAAAAGCATAACTTGTTGCCTGTGATAGGACACAAAAACTTAATTTTTCATGTGGTGTTATCTTCTAAAATGGCGAACAAATAAGTTCATGTATTCGTTCATTTGATACTTGCATATATACTGTCAGTATGCAACGTTAGGTTGACATTGGTTACATTGTATCTTAGATGTAGCATGCTATGCTAAAATGTTGATATGTGTGCTATTTTGAAAATAAGCGCCGGGTCCTCTTAAAATATAGCCTGTCAGTTTATATGGCCGAACACAGTATTACTTGTTTGCCAAATTTGGAATGAAGTGATTGTTTACCGAGATATGACAAAACTTTACTTATTAATGTGGCACTATCTTACAAAATAGGGGACAAACTAGGCTCTAGGTGGATAAATTTGATGATTGTAGTAGATACTGCAGCATACAGTGGCTCTGGTTGTAGTCGCTTTTCTTAGCCTTTGTGTATGTACGCATTTCACGTCACTCATTTAATCCACAGAAAATCCCAAGTGAGACGGAATCAGACAAAGCAGGTTTCTTAATTAAATGGTTACATCATGCACTGTGAACGAACAATTTATTTAAATCGTTTATTTGGTTCCCGAGATATAATGGAAAAGCTTTACTTTTTTAATTTGCGCTATCTTTCAAAATGGCGGAATAATCAATTAATGTTTTTCTAAACGCAATAATTATATAATGCACTTTCAATAGTCCAAATTTGGTTAAATCGGATAATTGGTTCTCGAGGTTTAACATAATAACTTAAATTTTCAAAATTGTTGCCATTTTGAAAATAAGTAACATTCTTTATCGAAATCTATTACAGCCTAATGTTCTTACTAAATACTATATGTGGTTATAGTTTCGTTAAATTGTGTTGTAGGATTTAAAAATTATTAAGGTGGATGTTAAATACATTCCAGACAGACAACGAGGTGATTGCATACAAAGTTAAGTTAGAATTTGTTTCTTTAATAAAATATACTGATCGGAAATATTTGTACAGCCACAATTTTGGAAATAAATGCCTCGCCTACATAAAACATACCAGTTTCAACCACCTTCTGCAGTATTATTTTTTTACCAATTTGGGTAGGAATCTGTCAATTGCTCCCCGAGATATGACAAAATCTTTACTTATTCGCATGATGCTATCTTACAATATGGATGTCAAAATATGCTCCGTGTAAATATTTTTTATAGTTGCAATATCTACTGTCAGCAGACACAGTTGAGTTAGAATAGATTACATCGTTTTGACAATATAGCATATTAAGCTTAAAATGGCAATTTTGCCGCCATTTTGAAATTAGGTGCACGACATGCTTAAAACATATCACTTAACGTAATCTGCGTCAGTACTCTTTGTTTGTCAATTTTGGTAGGAATTGGTTAATTGGTTACCGAGATATGACATAAAAACTTTATTTATTTGTATATAGCTATCTTACAAAATGGCCGGTAAAAGTGGTCATGTGTTGGTATGTGTGACACTTATAATGGATTCTTTCAGCATATAAAATTTGGTGGAAATCGGTTAAAAGACATGGTAGATATACCAAATAAACCTAATATATTTTAGTGGCGGCCATTTTGAAAATAAGTACCTAATAATGTTTAATTACTTATGTTTCCTTGGTCTATCACAGTATTACTGATGTACCAAGTTTGGAGAGAATTGGTGTAATAGTTTTCGAGATATAGTGTAAAAATTAATTTATTTTATTTGGAGCCTTTATTCAAAATGGCGGACTACCGTCAATATGCATCTTAAAATTTAATTCTTACTCAATACTCTGCCAGCATACAACATGTGGTTTAAATCGTTCGAATCTGAATGTGGTTGGGGATGATCTCGGGGTGGCGGAGTCCTGATGAAAGGTCTGTCTGGCGTCCTGGAGGGGCTGGGCTGCTCTGGGTGAAAACTCAGTGTGCATGTCTGAAAATTGTGGGTACCCAGGGGATCAGTGTGAAAGCCCCGGCTTAGGCCGTGCTGATCGCGGGTCGGACTCTGGGTGGCAGTGGTTGAACCTTCTGCTTGGAAGGAGATCTGGAGGTGAGTACTTGCCTGGAGTGCGGGCACCTTGAGTACTGGAAGGGTCAGTAGCAGCTGCCGTGGAACGCAAGCGTGATGATTCGCGCTAGGGTGTCAATTTCAAAGGGTTGGTGCTCATCAATGAAGGGTCGACGGTCTGGTCCGCCTAGTAAGAGGACTCGTTTACAAAGCGGGTTTGTAGAGTGAGGATAGCAGTCGGCCCCATCAAGGTGGCACATGCAGATTCAACTCTGCATGTTGCTGTTGACAGGTGAGGTGGAACCACTCTCGGGTGGAGAACTTCCACCCACTGCGATTGGAAAGAGAGATACTCTTTCTATTGGCAGTATTCAACTACTGTCAATTAGAGCACTGACCAAGCTCAAATACATCTAGGTTATGGACGTAGTCCAAGTCTGCGGGGGAGTGCGCACCAATTAAACAGCCTGGTGTAAAAATCTGCTCACATTTTCTATATGTGAGCTCTGACTGGTGTGACAAACAGACGACGGTTCTGAAAGGTGGAAAGTCCTGATCGCACTCCCCTGGCAACAATGCTCTGAAAGTTGTCCCCTGTAATACCGTAATGGATCAGGCACAGGGGGAGCAAGTCTAGGGTCACATACTCGCGCACGTGATTGGCGAAAACATGTTTGCCTGGATGTGAGAGGATTTTAAGACCTGAGGTGCACTCTTCTTTAACATTGCCCAGAAAGTGGTCTCCTGTAATACCCGATGGGCTCAAGCACAGGAGGAGCATATCTGGTCACACTTGCTGCACTAGTTGTAGAAAACATGTCTCGAGATATGGCATATCACCTCAGATTTTTAAATGGCCGTTATTTTAAAGGTAAGTTACCAGAGTCGTCGAAAACTATAAAAGTCAGGTGTCCTTGCTTTATAAGCTGACGGGGCTAGTTGTAAGCATTAAATTCAGAGGTGAATATTGTTGTATGTCTGCCATTTCGAAGATTACTCCACATGAAAAAATAAAGATTTTATGTTATATCTCGAAAAGAACTCAACTTATTTTCACCAAATTTTGCAGGTTAGTAATACTGTGGTTGGTCAGGTAAATGTCAGTAATTCCACTTAGTCACTTATTTACAAAATGGTGGTTATGCCAATATTCTTGGTGTATTTGGCATTACTACCAAACCATTTAACCAATTTCAACGAAATGTTGTATGATGACAGTATCTACTACAGGCATCATATAAGTCAAACAACCACTACTTTTGTCCGCCATTTTGGAGGAAATAAAGCTTTTACGTTATACACTAAAATTACTGAAACAATTTTCGTAAAATTTGGCATGTACGAAATACTATGGAGGCCAGGTAAATGTGAGTAATTAAATTTTATTAGGCATTTATTTTCAAAATGGTAGCCACCTCAATTTTTTAGGTTTATTTGGTATACCTACCATACCCTTTGACAAATTTGAACAAAATTTTTACTCTAGCAGTATCTATTACAAGCAACAAATAAGCCAAAAAATACTTGTCTGCAATTTTGTAAGATACAACTACATGAATTATTTATTTTTTGTGTAATTTCTCTGGAAACACTTGACAGATTCCTACTAAATCTGAAAAATGAGTAGTAATGCAGCAGTTGATATGTGCAAATATGTTTCAAGTATGTCAGATACTTATTTTTAAAATGGTGGCCATTTCGTTATTTTAACATAGTATGCCATATCTTAGAAACACATAATCAATTCCAACTTAACTGTGTATGCTGGGATTATTTACAACAAATAGAAAATAATTCTGTATAGAGCCTTTTTGTCCTCCATTTTGTAAGATAGTGCCACACGAATAAGTAAACTTTTTGTCATTTCTCAGGAACAATTTTCCGATTCCTACCAAATATGGCAAACAAGTAGAGCTACGATAGGCAATGTTAACTGATATGTTTTAGGTATGTCTTTCAAAATTGCTTCCCTAGAACTATTTTAGTTTTGTATGTTATATGGTCTAAAGCATGTAATTAATTCAAAAGAAGCTTTGTATGAGGCCTGTATATATTACAGCAATCAAATGTGAGCACCCAAAATTTTTTTGTCAGCCAATTTTGTAATTGTTTTACTTCAGAAACTAAAATAATGTGATCTTCGAAAAAACAACCGATTTCTATCCGATTTTGGCAAACAATTGGGAGGCTATGTAAACTGATAAATTATAAGTGAGTTAGACATACATATTTTCAAAATGGCGGCCATATCAATAATGAAGCTGCATAATTTTTTAATTTTCGAAACTGCAAAACAAATTTTAACTGAACTTTGTATGCTGACTGTATCAGTTGTATCCATAAAAATTGTCTACGCAAAGCCTCATTTCTCCGCCATTTTGTAAGATAGCCTCACATGAATTGATATAGTTTTTATGATGTATCTCGGGAAACAATAAACAGATTTCTTTCAAATTTTGTCGAATTAGTTGTACTGTGGTAGGCTATATTAATTTGTAAGTCTCTTTTCTCTGAATGACACGTATTCAAACTTTGTAGCGTAGTGTGCTATATCTACGAAACTATGTAATAGATTCAAATTTAACTTCATATATTATATGTATAAATGAATTGATACCTGCCCAATGCTCTGGTTTATAAGTAGGTATGGAATCTGCTCTCGGCGTAAGGCGCCAGCACTTGATGCTAGCCATCCATGTTAGGGCGTAGGAATATGTCGACACTATTGTCTCTAGGTCCAATTTACCAAATAAATTCACCTTGTTTTCAAGTTAGCCTAAGTCAGTTTTATTTATGCTTAACAGGGTCACTTCTACAGGAACACACGAGACAACTCTCCCCTCCCCTTTTGCTACATAGGTTACGTAAGGCTTGACGCGGAGATTTGCGCCGTGTGGGAGCAAGGTTCGTCGCACTTCCGGTATGTTACTACTTAGTTTGTCTCGAGGCGATGGTTCATCTCCCAGCTGGCGACCTGGGACCGCTCCGGCACTTGGTGGGCGTCTCGATGCCTGGTATCGAACTCCTCCTCTCGGCTCCACTCCGCACTGCTCGATTGACGACGGCCCGCTGCCGTTGGCGTCTCGTCCCGGATTCACTANCGTTGGCGTTTCGTCCCGGATTCACTCCGCACTCCTCGATTCCCGTCGGCCGACTGCCGTTTTCTCGGACTCTTCCCGCCGCACGTCTCGCTTGACGTCCTCCGACTGACGTTGATGTCTTGATGCATTCTCGCGAACTCGTTTCTCCCAGCTCTGGTCCACACTCCTCGCTGGACGACGTCTGACTGATCCGTTCCTCCCTTTTCCTCGCGGTTTTGTATGCTCGTCCGCCATATTGAACTCGCCTCCTCTCTGCATGTGGCTGCGCTAACCGCCGCGTCCCCCTGGGTCGTAAAACATGTGGCCGCTGCTCCTGTGATCCGCATGTGGCCCGATGTGCCCGGCGTCGCCCCTTGATTCTGGTATGGAAGTTTATTGTTCCGTTCTGCACGTGCGGGAACACTTGGGTGGCCTCTTGGTTCGGCGCACGTGTTCCTTCCGCTGTCCCAGAATATCGTGTGGCTATTATTCCCGCCCGCTCGCCAAAAGCTCTCATGGGTTATTGTGGTAGCCAGCCTGGGACAGACGGAGCCGATGGTGTGAGCTCGGCGTCCCTTGGCAGCTGCAAAACGCATCTGTGCCCGCGCACGTGTGTCTTCCGCTGTCTCCGGATATCGTCTGCACGTGCAGGAACATTTGCACGTGCAGGAACATTTGGTAGCACGCCTTGCAGCTGCGAGGCGCGGTTGCGCCTTCCTGGCATCATTCTTCCAGCATGTCCGCAAAACCCTTGTGGTCGTCCGCCTGTGAGTTCCGACAGAGCGTGTCTTCTGACGAATAAAAATATAGGGACGCAGGATGCGTCAGAATATAATCGAATGTGCTAAAATATAAACTTTTTGCCTCTATTTATGAAGATCGTCACATTACCACTGGAGGTTTTATGCCATATCTCGAGGACCAATCAACCGATATGCCTACAGATATTCTCCTGTGCCAGATTTTTTTGCGTGTTAGGTGAGTAAATGGAACATTTTATCATATTTGCGTTATAATTCGACTAATTTCCACAAAATGTTGAACACCTATAGAAGGCCAAGAATAGTTACAGAATTTAAATGGTGTCAGGAAATGATTTTTTTAATGGCTGCCATATAAATATTTTGATATGTTTGGCATATCTATTTAACTTTTAACAATTTCAATCAAACTTTTTATGCTACATTATCTAATACGAACATCGTGTACAGAGTCTCTTTTTAAGTAATTTTGTAAGATAGCCCTATTTAATAAAATACTGTTTTTATGCCATGTCTCGGAGTCCAATCAACTGATTTCCATGACATTTTTTGACAGAATTAGCGTTATTGTACGCCATGTAAACTTATGTGTGGCTCAGACACTTATTTTCAAAATTATTGCCGAGTAAATATTTCAGGTTAGTGAACGCTATTATTAAAAACATTAGACTGATTACACCCGAAGTTGATGATCCTAATCCTACCTCCGTGATGAAGTTGATTGCAAGGTAGCTTAATTTCACGAGTTTTTCTGAATTCGAATCCCGGGTAAGTCACTTGTGTATTTTCATTGTCTTTGTACTGTCTCAAATGTTTCTGGTTTCGTCTCTAACGATATTGCTGTTAATGAGACGTCAATGCATAACTACTCTCTAAGCATTCAGGAACTTTATCAACATTTATTTGCACCTATGTAGAGGAAAGTCGGCTCATTAGTTATCAGTAACTTGTTGTGCGCAGCCACGGCCGTCTGTGGATGACCCCACAGCCTCGAGTTGATCGAGTCTTCTTTTCCTTGGTCCTTTGAATTGGCGTCTCCAACTCTGCTTTGTATGGAGATCCAGTCACAATGGTTGCAGCAAATGCTTTTCTTCCTCGTGTGGGCTTTTTTATTCTTGGTGCAGGAATGGGTTGGATATCTTTGTAGGAAAATGCATGGGGTTTCACAAATGAATGGGCACGGGATGCACTAGGCTTTGTGGGAGAGATGAAAGAACTGCCAGGGATAGCAGGATGTGGATGATCGGGTGTTGGTATGCATGCAGATCGAACATCAGTTATAGAACCCAGCACCAATGGAGGAAGCTCTTGTTCAGTTTCATGCTAGGCAGCGAGAAAGTCTGCATCAGTAAAAACAGTACGATTTAAGGGCCAGGTTTCAATAACCCTGAAAGCATTCACAACAGTAGAGCGAGTTGTGCTTTCGAGGTACGAGACGTCGTTCTTGGTGAAGAATCCATTGCCGAATGTGCTCGCTGTAGTGGATTTTGAGAGAGCCCATAAATGTGCGGTCCAACGGCTGGAGTTAGTGTGTCGTGTGAGGCAACAGTGAAATAATGCAAACATAAATATTTCTTGCTAAATTGATGACTTCGACATTACGAGTATAGGAGTAGTGTCCATTGAAGAGCAATAGAGCTGGTGATGTATCTGTTGGTACAGTCTGCGATGAAATGCTGGAACCATACAGTAAAAAGATGGGTCTGTACCCACCCTGAAGGATGAGCCCTTCCGGATGGAGCCAGGGGGAGACCCTCTCATCAGTGTTTCTGTCATGTTGATCCTTGGAAATATCAGCATTGGCGGAACATACGAACCACCTGTGCTCATCAAGCATATCACAGTGACCAGAGACCCATGCTCTGCAGCAGTTAGAGCACCTACTTGACGTTTTCCCTTCAATCCAACAACGTGAGGGATTTTGCTGTGAACTATGCTCAAACCTGTTTTGTCATCATTCCACACTCTGTCAGGTGGACAGTTGTGCTGTGTGTAGGCTCCTTCTAACATATCATAAAACTTGCTTACCTCCTCATTGTTGAAGCCTGCTGCTCGTGCATTCGATGTCCCAGTGGGTTTTTCTGATTGCAAGCCTATCGAAATGGCGACGAGAGAAATTGTCGAATCAAGCTCTACCTGCACATTCACCTTTAAACCGGTGTTCAATTCCGTTCGTGGCAGCTAATTGATATGCCATTTTACGAACATGCATGGGAGTGAATCCATAACATGGAGCTTCAATCACAAGTACATACTCAACAAGATCGTTTTCTATCTTCTCTGGGAGTGCAGGTTTTCCTCCTAGCTTCTTCGTGACAACATCCTCTGGAGGCAGAAAAAACTTCACGTGCAAGCCGCCTCAAAGTTGTCTTTGGGACAGCAAATTGTTTAGCTGCTTTATTTAGCCCCATTTTCTTCTCCGCTCTAACAACCTGTGTCATCCTAGCCTTATCCCACGACTGTCGTTTATTTGCTCGGTTTATCCCAAGCATTGTCCACGGCATCTGTAAACAAATAGAATAACAAAGTCTGTTGAAAAACTTGCTTTGTATCAGGTTGGCTGGCACACGCAAGAGGAGTGGGGCGCCTGACACACATCCCCCAAATAGCCACTTGGATCAAATTATGTTAAGTCTAAAACTTTCTCGCAGACTAACTGCCGAAGCCCAATTATATTGGATGGTCCAGCACATAGTGTAGTCTAAAAATTGGTGGCTCACATTACAAAAAAAAATATGTCCTCCCCCCCCCCTCCTTACAATAACCCTGTAATACATCCGGGTTCCGCCACTGGTGGGAATCAAAGTACATTATGCACACACTAAATCCGAGTCAGTGGTTACAATCAGTGAAATGCTAAACACTGAAAATCCTGTTAAACTGTTATCTACTGGCGAACCAGTAAAATTCAGAGTAAACCTAGTTACCAAACTAGCTAAATTCATTGTTAATAATTAGAAATTACATTTAAATCACTTGTGTGCAGTCACGGAAACCATCAGTATGATTCCAACGTTACTGTGGCTCAATTTTAACTACTTCCGAGTCAGATCTCACTGGTTTGGGACATGTTTCTCTATTTCATGTTTAGAGTGCACCCAATTTAATTTTTTTTTATATAAATTTGTTTTGCGGGGGAGAGGGTTGGTGGGTAAACAACTGAATAAATTTTTTTCACTGTTTTTCAGTGATTTGTGTTTTGACTGATGGATCAGTTAAACAGCATGTAACAATGACCATTAAACAATATGTCAAAATTTCAGTTAAAAGTGAAGTAAACTAATAAAACCAATACTAAATGCTTTCTAAAATGTGTTTTGTGTTTCAAAACACCAGTTTATGAGGTATGAACATTCAGTCTTTCATTTCATTGATGGTATGTAATCATCACAGCGCTCTTTTTGAAGGTTTAAACTGCATATAATGTGGTGAATAGAGTGCACTCATATTATCGTTTTAACAATCGTAAGGGTACCAATAAAACCAAAAACTAAAAGTAATAGCATACAATTTAAAACTACATGCTTTCTATTTCGAAATATAAGACATACATTTTCCTCTCTCAGATAAATTTGGCTTGGTAGCCCAGAAGGTAAGATAACTGTCCAAAAGTGAAATTGAAAGGGTGGGCGAGAATTTTTTTTACTTTTTTAAATTACAGTAAACTGCGAAATAAAAATATTTAACTATCGTAAATATGTTTATTTATCGTTATTAATTGGCTTAATTCAATAAAATTAAATATGTAATTCACAGCTGCAGTTGGCCGTCACGTATTCAATCAGTGAAATTGTTTCACATCACTAATTCATTCAGTGAAATTTTTTCACTAAATTCTAAGTGGAGCCATTTTCACTGTTTCCAGTAGTTGAATTTCACCGCGAATCAGTGTCTTTCCACTGATTCGAATTTAGAGTGCACTGTTATCTGNCCCCACTTAACCGACAGGAAATTTACCTAATAAATAAATACTTGCAGCAGGCCTGTTTTATAATTAGGGACACAAATATATAAATAATAACCTATATCAAAGTAATTTATTTCTTATTTGGTTGTTATTGGCTTACACGAATACTTTTCATGTGCCAATTTAAAGAATCGTTAAGTTAAAAGTAGCTCAACCTTCATGGGTCCTGTTGCTTTACGAACTGTGTCGCCCAGTCTATCTGCTCTTTGGACAATGCTTACCAAACTGTCTATGTGTGTTAACTAATAATTATATTAATATGTGGTCTTATAATGGTTTACATAAATGACAAAAATATTCAGACGAAGATATCAAAATATCGATATTTTTACATTTATTGGTGGTGACATTTTCAGAATGATTTTTTTACAAATCGATAAAACCATATTTTTATCATTTTTGCTGAGGTCGTGTTCGTAATAGTAATTTGGTAAATGTGTGATTTTGTGATTTCGTATCATTTTATTCGGATGGAGCCACTAGTCCGTTGTTTAGTGAAGTGCTCCTGTCTGTGAAGGAAAGACATAATTTGTACCACTATCGCGCCTTGTGCCTTTGTCGGTAGGTCGCGCCCTAACCTCCAAAATGTCACAATGAAATGTGGCACTTAGTTACAAGAAGCGTAATTTAATTATACGTTTCAAGTTTTAAAAATAATTATTAGGTAAATAGTAAACCACAGATTAGTTCCAATTCAATGGGTTCTTTTGTAAAGATATCATATTACACACATGTTCAACTGGTTTTTTTTTACGACTGGTAATATTTTAAAATTAATTTTTTATACTCTATTTGTGTACTTCCATTTTGTTAAGACTTATAATGAATTTATACTCTCATCTTAAGTGCGACACGATCTCTGTAATTTTATTTCTGCCACTTAAAGTTGCAAACATGGTGATGATTTGGGGATTTTGTGATTTTGTATCGATATCTCAGATACGAAAAATTAAATACCAAATTACGAAATACGTCATCATTTTGAATACAAAATCGGGTCTCACAGCCATAATGCCAACAAATTTTGCCAATTCGAGTACAGCCTGAAATTTGCATCTCTTGTCTGCATTATGGAGCCCTATTCCATAATACCAGCAGCAAGAGGGTTCCATATTCCAAACATCGCCATCTTAAAAATAAACCATGGCTACCTCAAATCAATCAAATGTAAAAATGTTTAATATAGTGTATATTCTAGCCTACAATTTATAGGACCAGCTATAACTAATACCTGCTAATAATATAAATATTTATAATACGCCAAGGATTACATATCTTGATAACATTCAAAAACTGACGACACAAAAACTTATTCAGAACTCTACCACCATTACACAACTGGTGACACCAGCGATTATGCGGAGCTGACGACAACCCAATACACTAGTTCTAGTCGTCGCCACTAGAGTGCAGCTAAATGGTCTCCAGATATTACGGGATTCTATATTATCAGCAGGGTTCCATATTACCACCTTCTCCTCTATAGAAGTATCTCATGGTAATGTTTTGGCAGCTTCTTTCCAAGATTTTGATTGTAACTACAAAAAAATCACAGTGAGACGACTTAATTGAGATCTTTAATTGCACGTCGAGTGTCAGTTGTTTTCTGTTATAAAGTGTGTAATGCATAACTTTTTCCGCACAGAGAAAACGATATTCTTTAATAAAACAAGGTTTGTCTGGCGCAATCAGATTAATTGTTTGCGTAAGGGCAGTTGAATGTTTTGTTGCTGAAACAAAATTTTGTTGTTGTTTATATTTAGTGGCCACTATTTTGTAAGATTTGGTTGGTGCAAATAAAGATTTGTTAGGCTACATGTACTTAACATTTTCCGTTAACATTAAGATAAAGTGAAAGTACGACTGAGTTTTGAATCCGGAACTTTTACATCCGGCTGAAATGACTGTTGACGGAATAAGAATGCTTTTAATTACACAATGTTACAATACAGGACAAATATTATCAAGTTTTGAATCTTTACTTTTTGCTTCCTGTTGAACTTTTTTTCATCGGGATGGTTTTTACCATTATTAAGCATCAACTAATTCACAAACAAACACTGTTACTATCCTAATTGTCACGAAAATTACAAACAAACTCCGAGCTGTATTTCCGAACGAAGACAAAGGATATGAGCCGATTATCCTACAGCCAACCAAATAAACACCAGTACTGGACCATGAAGTTAATTTATTGCCGCCACAAAGTCTGTAATAATAAACATATCAGGCTGTTCAAACTAACAAAATGCTCATTCACTCAAAAAATATTAATTTCACTATACTTAATAATTTAATAATGATTATGGTAACCAAACCGATCAGTTGAAAGTACCTGAAAATTATTTCTGAGTACTTAGACCAACCAGAAAAATGTTCGGCTCTACAAATTATTTTTAAATTATTTATTTGGTTCAAGAGAACGAGTGAGTGAAGAGATTTGGGCGACTCTTAACAGCAAATTCTTGTGAGCCGATGAGGGTGATTGGGGTGAGTATGGAGCAGCGCCGTAATGGACGGGCGGGGGAAACGGGAGATCCCCGAGAAAACCCGCTGACCAGTGGCATCGTCCGGTACGATTCCCTCATGCGATCAAGGGAACGAATGCAGATGTTTGGTTGAGTGAACAAAATATAGTTCATTGTATACAAATACTCAAGTAAATTTATTTGATATCTGCAAATGTATATTTCTCTCAGGCCGATACAGCCTTGTGCTGAGCACTAGTTATCGTCTAGCCCGCCCCAGCTTTTTCTGTCTGGAAATGGCTTTGAGTGGATGAGCGTCGTTCCCATGTATCGGAAGAATCTCCGAGAGAGAATTCTAAGCTCGCATCCGATTGTTGTGCGTCTGAAACGGCGTGTGAAAACTGTTCTTCAATGGAGACGCGCTCTCTCGGGATTGATTCACAGGCGCGCGCCTTTTTGTCGCCTGGCGACGGCACAAAGCTGTCGTTCGCCCCCAGGGGGGGTGTGAAACTATTTTTGTAGCTGGCCCGCCCTCCCCGCTCATTCTCCCTTCACAACTCTTGTTGCAGTTCTTACAATATTGCGCCTGCTTCTCCCCGCGGCAGGCGCGCCGAGCGTCCCGGCGCCCCATTGACGTTGTGAGCCGAGGCGGCGAAGTGCCGTGATCCGTGGTCGCTCGTCGCCCTTTGTCGTCGGCGACGCCGCCTTTGTCGCGCTCATATTGGTCGCCGGAGAGACGTCTGTTTCTCGGCCCGACGTTGCTCCGCTCCTCCTACGTCGCACGAATGTAAAACTGGAAAAGTCTCTTTTTATATTATTCTGTCGCTGTAGGTCACTTGTACGTTTGTCTAAACCGCCGGGGGAAAAGTGTATATTTGCTGTGGTACGTACTGTGACATTTGAAACGTCCTCTTTGGTGATAACTTGCTGTCATCACAATGTTTGCTATCAACAGTACAATTCTAATTACTTTCCCCCGCGGCTGGTCCGACAAGTAGGCGCTGAAATCGCATGACAGTGGGCTGGACGCGTTCCCAGTTTACTTCGAACTCACCAGTGAAGAGCTGAAACCCTGCTGATAAATTGAGTTATGGCTAATTCCATAATTTTTGCACAGAAAAAAGTATAATGTTACTGCAACAAAAAAAATTGCTATTGAGGTATTTCTTTAATCGTTTATGTTGTAGTAACATTAATGATGTTGTGACAAAGTATAACATCGTGAAATTAAACCACGTTATTAAAAATTTTAAGCATAATATGAAAACTAAATGTAGCCTAGACCAACCGTGAAGCCTTGCGAAGCAGTTTGCGTGTGCCAAATATGCATATATTTCAAGAGCATAAGTATTTCCAATTAACGAAAGAGAACTGCAGTTTGTCGTTATATTGTATTCAATTCCCACAACATGAAACACAAACACATTTGTTAAGGTAGAGCAGTTAGTAGAATGCAGGGTTCCGTGAAGTGAAGTATGTCAAGCACACAGGGCATGGGTTCAATTTCCCTGCCTGCCATCATTTTTTTTTTTCGTTAGTGATATTCCTTTTTGTGACAAGATAATTGTACTTAATTTATTTTACACTGCAATGTTTATTTTAACATCAATGTAATACAACATTTGTTTTGCCGCAACATAAACCCCACCTTAATGTTGCCAGTACAGTAAGTAGGTGATGCCACTTAAGTACTTAATGTTACAGTGATATTAATAGCTTAACATTATAATACTTTAACAGCAACATTAGGTACTGGCGGCTCACAGATAAAAAAAATTAATGTGGCTGTAGCATTAATACTGTTGCCACAACATTATAATTTTTCTGTGTGACGTGGGTGAAAGGAATAGTAACGAATATTGACAAATTCATGCATGTATAAGCACGTGCAGTATCACAAAATACTCAATTTTAACTTTTCACGGGTAAATTAAAACGAATGCGATAAAATCAGTCCAAGGGTCACGTATCGAAAAAGTAGCCATCTACGTATTAAATAAATTCAGAGCGTGATATTTGGGTGTTGAAAGATTTTTATATGAACGACTTACGAATAATTGCGAATAGCACATACAGGGGTTGAATAACTGCGACAGCACAAGCAAGTGAACAGTGTTACCACATAAGATTTGGTCTCTACCCTTGTCCTCGGGTATACCGTAAACCTCGAAGGTAATTTACTTATTCATTATGCTAATTGCATAAACCGCGTACCTCGGTCTCTATTCTACCGCTGTTTTACTAGGAGTTCGCCGTACTTTGGTCTCCTCACTGAGAATCCGATAAGAACAACCATGGACACACACGTGCTAGTCTTCTAACTCCAGACGAAAGTGCTTCCGCACTTCCACCACAGTCATCTGTTCCGTCACAACAAACCTGCTGACGCTGTCAGCCAATCAGGGGTCGTCTTCCCTCATCCCCTCC
>NQII01003088.1:39207-77534 GCA_002778355.1 Clitarchus hookeri | reverse complement strand
AAATTGTGACTCGTGGTCATCTAGTTCTCTACTTATCTCGCAATCCATCATTTAATTTTCCTCCTTTTATTTAGAAGTTATAATTTTTCACAAACCTGACAACATTGCCTCAGTTATTAATCGTCCACCTTTTTGTTGGAGGAAGCGAAAAAGTGGGCGTAATTGTCATTCTTGTGTGTATTGGCCGCCCAAGTGGCTGGGAACGCAAGGCCCCGTGCTTTTCACGAGAGTATAAATATAACTGTTCACAATTTGGCGCTTATCTCTATCATTTTACTAAACTGGCCATTTGGGAGCCTCAGCAATGACTAAATAGTGTTCGTCTCGTTGCGCCGTTGTCGTGTCCACTTGTGTACGGAAAACAAGAGACACGCCTCCCTTTATTCTAGTTGCACAATAAATAGCTTATTTGGTACTCCGCCTAAGCGAACCAGGTTAGATTCCCGGAGGGGACGCTCCCGAATTTTCGCACGTGTGAATCTTGCATGACGATGCCGCTAGTCGGCGAATTTTATCGGGGATCTCTCGTTTCCCTCGCCCTTGCATTCTAACGCTGCCCCATGCTCACCTCACTTACTCTCACTGGTTCTGACGACCCCAATGTTAAGGCCACCCAAACCTCTCCACTGTAGTCCATTCATTGGTGCTCGTAACACATGTTCGCACCACATTACTATACCTTGGCTCTGACTCGTTCTTGGTGTGATGACTAACAGTCTTGTGGTTGACGAGGGTCTATTACACTGGAACACATAGTTTCAGATACCAAATTAATGTACTTGAACAGTAACCTATTGCGTACACTGAACAACATTTTGTTCGCTGAATTAATCTGATCGTGCTCCAGGTATCTGCATTTGTTCCCGTGAACCAAATAAATCATTTAAAAATAATTTATTGAACAGAACACTTTTTTGATTATCCTAACATCATATACACGCATTCAGGTTGCACAAATAGTTTGCAAGTGTGTACTTTTAAATTAGAGTAAATTGAATATTTTATTTGGAGTGAATAAGCATATTGGTTAGCTGGAACAGTCTGATTGTTTATTTCCACAGAATTTGTAGCACTAAAAAATTCAACTTGGTCCGGTACTGGAATTTATTTGGTTGGCTGTAGGGTAATCTGGTCATTTTGAGTGCCTTCGTTCGCAAATACAGCTAACGAGCTTGTCTGTAATTTTCGTGAAAATTAGTATGGCAAAGTTTTTTGTTAGTGCATTTATTGATGCTTCATAATGATATAAACAATCGAAATGAAACTCGTTCAAAGGGAAACAAAAAAGTAGGACTGCAAAACTTGAAAATATTATGTACATGGCCAGCATTAAAAGGAGGGGGGGGGGAGATACAGACATACACAATGAGTGTGCATATGTATATACATGTATGTATGTACACATACACACACACAAACGTAGAAACGCCACCTTGCCAGTAGTCAATTCAGCCGAAGTAACTAAGGTTGAAAAGATTCGGGTTCGGAACTCGGTCGTGCTTCCACCTTTTTTGTTGACCGTGGCTGTTCAACGTACGTAGAGCCATACAAATATTTCACTGCACCAACCAAATCTTACAAGTTAGAGACAACCAAATAACACAACAAAATAATTTGGTTTCAGCAACAAAGCATTTAATTTGCCCATTACAACAATTAATTTGGTTGCTCCAAACAGGCTTTGTTTTAAGCAAAGAAACCCTTTTTCTTAGCATACTTAATAGTGTTTTGTGTTGCAATGCGTGCTCTCCATTGGCTAATGCACAACAGTGACATGTAAACTTCAGGACGAGGATTCCGAGAAGGGCATTGGTCTCATTGTACATCGGAGAAGCAGCCAGACGTTCCACTCCCACCCCCAGCTGCATCGGAAACATGGAATATGCTAGAAACCCACTGTACGCTTTATTTAAGACGATGTAGTGCATTCTAGCACAAGTTCTTCAGTTAGTTATTCAGGAGAGAGTTCTTATACCTGTGACACGGTAGTCTATAATCCGCGAGACGTGTTCTGAGCGAATAGCGCGCGCGCACACACACACACACACACGCTATTATTTTTAACTAAAATAATATTGAAGCCTCTATCCTCAATTAAGAAGTTTTTTACCCCCGAGCCTGAAACGACGGAGGGGAGGGGAAAGATGGAAATAATGTAAGCATGATTTGCTTTGCAACAAACTTGTGATTACTGTTCACCCCTGCTTTGTCGTAGTGTGTGTTATTCATAATACTGGGTTGTTAAATTGTTTTCTTCTTTCGTGATCTCTCACGATCATCAGTGTTCTGCCTGTAGTCCTCAACGACGGTTGAAGAGGACTTGGCGAGCGAAGCCAGTGCGGGTTAACCCGCATCTCAGTTTACTGCCGTTAAATGTTTTATCTAAACATAATTGCAGAGTGCTCCGTGGGAAGAAAAAAAAAGAACAAATAAAATATTTTAAAACCCATAATATGTGGAGTTTACTGTAGAGAACAATAAAAATGACGTTCAGTAAGACATCTCCTATTTGAGTTGTTGGGTAATTTAGATAATAAATGTATGTATAAATTACTGTCAGTATTTTTGCTGTAAAGATAAAAAAAATAAGCCATCGCTGTGGGCCTGCTATGCCGATCGAAGGTTTTCGTATTTCCCAATAACCCATTTGCTGTTTTTGCAATGTAACTGCAGAATAATTTTGCCTTTGTGATACAATTAAGACGTCAAGTCTTTTTGGCAAATTTAAGTTTTAAAATTCTTGTCCAAGCTATGTACCTACAATATGTTAATATTTAAAAATATCTGTTCAAATCTTATTGAGATAGTGTTAGAATTATAATCATCGGTTGATGTAGTGGAGAACATAGATTTTCTGTGTTCTTTATTTTAGTTCAGAAATTTTTTTTTTACTTGTTGCTTTTTAAAATAGTGAAATTGTGACTGTAAAAGCAGATTATGGAGTGAGTAAAGAACTGAAAATATTTGACTTTGTTAAAATTGTATGTTTACAGTACTTTGTCCGCGTAGAATTCGTGTTTACGTTACAATATTTTTTAAATAGTAAGTATGTCTTTAAAATAGAATACATATTTTTAAATAGAAATTGGAATGAAATTCAAGTCCAAAAATAAGAGAATTGTGGCTGTCAAGTTTGGAGTTGTTATTAGTAATCGGCAGTGTCACATGGAAGTTAGGTTTTTTACAACGCTCCCTTGTAAACAATGTTCTTTGTCATCATATTAGAGGGTGGCACCAAAACAACCAGTCTGAGGAGTGAGCTTACACGCAAACAACTCCTGCGAATTTGAGTGTTTGCCCCTGCGATTTATTTATCATCATCGCGAAAGACACTTTGAGGGGAACTGCATTCTCTTGAATTCAAATGGGAGGTTATTTAGAATCTATGGAATACGCGGTACAAAGACTGTTTCTCCCGAAGCCAATACTGTTGAAATAGTGGGCTCGACTACATTGCGATGCAAAGCTTTCACTTGCAGCCTAGTGCCATTACAGAGTTTCGGTGGCTTCAAATTTCTGAGCAACATAACAGGTGTGCCCACACGCAGTGTAAGCTGTGGCCCGGTGTATTTAGTGTGTTAAAAAATCCCACTGGGAAATGAACTGCTTAATTTTTATTTACCACCGTGTCTATTGAATTGTATACCATTTTTTCCCCTTCGAATGAAGTCAGCAAAACGTCATTGATGACCGCTGCTTGGTCGTTTTTTGTGATCAGAATGGCTATTTCACGCAACCATTTGATAGGCTTGTTGGTAGTTAGAAATATACAATTGTAGGACATGGAATGGGGACGAGGGGACGAGCCGCAGCCATCTTGGATGACGTCCTTTTTTCCCTTTATCCCTCCTACGGCGGCCATTTAGTCATCCAGTGCTGGTAAAAACAGCCAATTTTGCCAGAAAATGTCCCGAATTTCCCTCGAAAAAAGGTCTTGCACAATCCAATTGACATTTTTCAAGTTTACACAATGCGGATGTATCAGGCTGAAAATTGTGCAATGTCAGCCGGAATAAGCAATCAGGGACGCGAGGCTCTCGAAAGGGTCTCATCACTGATTGGCTGGGCAAAGCTTTCGAAAGGGTCTCGGTCCCGATTGGCTTCGTGAGGCTCTCGAAAGGGTCTCGGCCCCGATTGACTACACGAGCTGCTCGAAAGGATCTCAGCCCCGATTGGCTACGCGAGGCTCTCATTGCGTACTTATAAGCACAGTTAGCTGTAATTTCCGAACCTTTTAAAATACAGTAACCATATTCATATCATAGACATCACCTCCGACAAGAAACATGATCACAAGGTCATTTATGCCCTATGCGAACTAATAAGCATAGTTGGTTGCAATTTCCGTACTGTTTAAGATAGTCACCAAATTCGTAACGTAGTCATCACTCCCGACAATGAAAATGATCGCAGGGTAATTTATGCCCTAAGCACACTTATAAGCATAGTTGGTCGTAATTTCCGAACTGTTTAAGATACAGTTGCCAAATTCGTAACATAGGTATCACCTTCAACGAAAATGATATCAGGTTCATTTATGCTCCAAGCGAACTTATAAACATAGTTGGCCATCATTTCCGAACCATTTAAAATGCAGTCACCAAATTCTTAACATACACATCGCCCCCGACAACGAAAATGATCGCAGAGTAATTTGTGTACCTCGATGGAGCTACAGTCCATAGTAGTTATATCAGTGTGGATATCACACCAATAAGTTAAGTAAAAAGCTATAATGCATGTCGACATGAGAAAGAACGAATTGTGATATGTATTATACGACTTCTTAGGATGCGTTTCCTTTGCTTGTCACCAAACAATACATCTAAACCATTAGTTGTGAAAGAGAGACACCACTGCTACACGCTGATGCAAATTGATATAAAAATAATTATAAAACAAATAGTTATAAGCATTTAACAACCTATGTATATTACGCGAGCATCGTGCCCTGTACATCATGTTAATCGAAAAAAATACTTTTGCAATGCCGGTAAGCACAGGTGCGATAAGTTAACACTGCTACACATTGATGCAAATAGATATAAAAACAAAATGTAATGGGAAAATTATTATAAGTACTTACCAACCAGCACAATTAAATATTACACAAGCATCGAGTGCTGTACGCAGTTTGTTAAACGATGTTATACAATACCAGACTGTCCTGGCCAGTACAACAGAATAGCAAACGACTTCCGTACGAACCGACTGAAATGAAACCCTCGCATTTAGTGAACATTTAACACTCACAACACTAGCAGAGGAACACATCCGACCCGACCGAATTCGCACGATCAACTACCATTATGAGAATCTTTATGGCCTTCCCCAACCAGCCGATGGCCAGCGCGAACACTGTGCAGGTCTCAACAAGCGAAGGGATATCACAGAACACTAGCCAAGAGAGAGTTGCGTCAGGCTCCAGAGTGACAGACCACCCGAGTCACACATGTACTTTTCTTTGCGAGAGGAATTCAGTTATACAGTACAAACTAACAATTTATCATGTTTAAATACTAATATATATATATATATATATGTACTTATTTTGAATACATAGCATTTATATATTAGCAGAACTGTAAGCACATACAGAACAACAAACATTAAAACCATTAGTCGTGCAAGAGAGAGAGAGACGACACTGCTACGCTCTGATACAAACAGATAAAAAAATAATTATAAAAGTTAATAGTTATTCACATTTAACGAAAATAACATATGTGTGAAAATCGTGTGCTGTATGTTATCATAGGCGAAGAAATTTCCGGTGTGAAGTGTGGGAACGATAATATTAACACTGATGCAAACTGATATAAAAATA
This sequence comes from Clitarchus hookeri, assembly GCA_002778355.1. NCBI lineage: Eukaryota > Metazoa > Arthropoda > Insecta > Phasmatodea > Phasmatidae > Clitarchus > Clitarchus hookeri. The sequence goes on along the minus strand of NQII01003088.1, from coordinate 71,707 downwards.
AAATGAAAGGGAAAATAGTCATAAGCACTTACCAACCATTCCAGTCACATTTTACACATGCCTGTTCTTTTACGAGAGCAATTCAGTTATACAGTGGAAGTTAACAATTTATTTTGTTTGAATACATCAAGCATGACTATTTAAAATATTGCTTCGAATAAACTGGTGTTAGTAGAGGATATCGCTTATGCCTAGCCTATTCACTTTTAGATCTGTAAAAGCAGTTCGTACCACCATACATCGCTCAGAACTTAATTCTCTCGTCATCAAGAATTTATTGTGAAAACGATAGGACGTTGTTATAGTAGTCGTATAATTTTATTAACTATCACGACAAATAGCAGGATTGAATCATTTGCAGCACTCAGATACCGAGCTCCCATACATTCCTAAAGAATTCCTTCTCACATATGTACAACACGAAATTAAATCTGCCTACAAACACCTACCTGTCTATCTGCAGCAGGACAAAGAGATTCTTAGCTGTCTCCCATGCCTAGGATGTTTTCAACATAGCGTACTGATGCAAACAGATATAAAAAATAATTATTAATGAAAATAATTATAACCTTGTAACAACCTATGCATATTGCGAGGGCATTGTGTGCTATACCTCATGTTAGTCGAGATGTTTTTTGCTAAGCCGAGAAGCACAGGTGCGATAAGTTCAACACTAGTACACATTGATGCAAACATATATAAAAAATGCAAGGGAAAAATATTTATAAACACTTGACAACCATCGCAATTATATATTGCATAAGCTTCGAGACTGTATGCTGTGTGTTAAACGATGCTATACAATACCAGACAGTCCTGGTCAGTACATCAGAATAGCAAACAACTTCCTTACAAACCGACTGAAACGAAACCATCGCATTCAGAGTACAACACTAGCAGCAGAATGTGTCCGACCCGACCGACATTGTGCGCTCAACTAACATAGAATATGGTCGGTCAGCGACGCGAGCACCGTGCAGGTCTCGGGAAGTCCAAGGGGTGACACAGAACACTAAATGAGATAGAGTTGCATCAGGCTCCAGGGTCACACACACATTCACTTCCCTTCACGAGAGGAATTCAGTTATTCATTACAAGGTATCAATGTATCCAGTTTTAAATACTAAATATATACATGTACTTATTTGAATACATGCTAGAACTGTAAGCATAAATGAAACAACATAAATTGAAGCCATTTGTTTCGCAAGAGAGACGACACTGCTACATGCTGTTTATAGAAAATAACTCATGTACCCTGACGGCACTGGAGACAGTGCATCATCCTTGAAAATACAGTATCTCTGGTTCAAACCCCGTAGAGAGTCCGATCATTTCACAGGTAAACATACATGTTATACAAATAAAAAAACATTGTGTATTATATATATTTAAGTATAGAGTTCATCATGCAAAAATCGCAATGAACTATATATCCTACAAAATATTTTCGTACATGACCGTACTCAATGCATGTTCATCTCAAATACTTGCAGATCACCGTACATTTATAAGTAGTTAACGAGCAGGTCATGCTGTGACATCCCGAGACAGACATCATGGACCATCATGCCAAGATAATCGTATAAAAGCAGATCGTTATGTCTACATACATCTATCACGATCTCGTACGTTGTTACAATATAAAGATGGAATCAATGGTTGAAGATTTGCTCCTTACATCATGACAACAGCAGTCACGTAGTCTCTTGCATGATCACTGGTTTAAATACATGGTGTTTAGTGCCAAGCAGAAGACCACAGCCTTTACAAGTCGTATAATATTATGTCACATTAACTTCGCTGGTAAATAGTGTACTGCAATTGTCAAATTGTAGAATTTTTTTTGAGGTTGGTTCGTGTATATTTTACTGATGAGGATAAAGTTTCGACATCTGCAAAGCAAAAACATAAACATGTTGCTGAAGATAAGAGCTACTTGAAGTTCAGACAGAAGAAATGTAGATTTGATTCAAGTACTCTGGCCAAGATCGATCTCGTAAACTACTCATCGCGGAAGAACATAGGTGCTGATGTGTATCTTGAACCATCTGCGAAGAATGATGTGAAGTCTAACTAGCAATTTCCTGAAGACCCCAATGACCTTGTTGATAGACTACGGGTGTTGGTCCCATTGCAGAGAAGTGAACATCTTTCTGTCGGCGAAGAGATAAATTCTATTATTGAAGAACTCGAAGATAAAGGGCTTTATTGACTGACATATTATGTATGTGATGTATGTGTAGGATTTGGTTTAAAATATGATTAAAGGTAAACAAAATTTTTTGCCGAGTTATAAATTTACATACTAATATTTCTTTATAAATGGCTGACAGGTTGTAGGTGAATGTCTTGCTACAATACTTCCAGCTAACTTCCCGATTAACAACAAAGGTTATATTTACACTTCTTGCTCTGTATATTCAGACTATCACTGCGGGCGAACATGTAATGACTACTGTCTTGTTGTCGCGATGTAAGGAGGAAATCTTCAAAGTCCTTTGCTGTTGACGATGTTGTAACAGATGGTAAGTCTTCAACCAATGATTACATCTTTGTATTATAACAACTTACATGATTGTGGTAGATGTATATGGACATAAAATATTTACTTTTATACGATTATCATGGCATGAAGGTTCATGTTGTATGTCTCGGGTTGCCACAGCATGACCCGTTTGTTACCTACTTATAAATGTACGACAGGCTGCAAGTATTTGAGATGAACACACATTGAGTACATTCATGAACGAACATATTTGCTAGGAGATATACACTGAAGAGCCAAAAAACTGATGCACCTGCCAAATATCGGGTAGCGCCCCCGCGAGCACGCAGAAGTGCCGCAAGACGACGTGGCATGGACTCGAATAATGTCTGAACGTATGCAGGAGGCAATTTACACCATGGGGGCAGGGCAGTCCACAAATACATAGGAGTGCGAGGCGGTGGAGATCTCTTCTGAACAGCACGTTGCAAGGCATCCCAGATATGCTCAATAATGTTCATATCGATTAAAGGGTCAATGGAAGTGTCTAAAGGCAGAAGAGGGTTCCTGGAGCCACTCGGTAGCAACTCTCGAAGTGTGGGGTGTCGCATTGTCCTGCTGGAATTGTCCACGCCCGTCGGAATGCACAATGGATATGAATGGGTGCAGGTATTCGGATAGGATGCTTCCGTATCTGTCACCTGTCAGAGTCGTATCTAGACATATCAGGGGTCCCATTTCATGCCAACTGCACATGCCCCATACCATAACAAGCCTCCGCCAGCTTGAACAGTCCCCTGTTGACATGTAGGGTCCATGAATTCATGAGGATGTCTCCATATCCGTACACGTCCATTCGCCTGATACAATTGGAAACGAGACTCGTCAGACCAGGCAACATGTTTCCAGTCATCAACAGTCCAATGGCGGTGTTGGCGGGCCCAGGCGAGGCGTAAAACTTTGTGTCTTGCAGTCAACAACGGTACACGAGTGGGCCTTCGGCTCCGAAAGCCCATATCAATGATGGTCCGTTGAATAGTTCGCACGCTGGCACTTATTGACGCCCCAGCATTGAAATCTGCGCCAATTTGAGAAAGGGTTGCACGTCTGTCACGTTTAATGATTCTCGTCAGTCGTAGTTTGTCCCGTTCGTTCACGATATTTTTCCGGCCGCAGCGATGTTGAAGATTTGATGTTTTACCGGATTCCCGATATTCACGGTACACTCCTATTATTACCATTATTACTATATCCATTCAACTGTCTCAATTCGCATTTGAATTTAGCTGAAAATCATTATTAATGTTTTAAAGTCGTGTTTTCCTTGGTTAAGCGACTGGTTAAATCGATGACCTGCAATCAATTTAGTAGGGCATTGGCGCGGAGTTCTAATGATTGGCACTAGCATGTCAGAAAAATTTGTGCTTATTATATTTATATATTCTCCAAGTATTGAAATACATCCGTCATGCCTATAACCATTTCTGTATATCTCAGCAAAACCTGCAAAATTGAAAATTAGCATATTCGTTACACATGCTGCCTTGTTTTAGTAGGAGTAACTGTTCGGGACCTTAATGATGTAAACAAACGAATTATAACAAACATTAACAAAATAATGATGCAGAGTCACAATATGACATATTCAACTCTATATGACAATTATTTATCGTCTTATCACTACGAACGAAAATGCTTAGTACATAATAGTAATATCAAAACAAAATGATATTTCAGTTTAAATCATAAACAGCAGCATATCAAAAGAAGAATATTTCACTTTGCTCTGCGTTAAAACAAACTTCAATTTCCACTAAAAAAAATTAACCCCTTTGCAGTTGAGGGCGACAGTAAATTCCTCCTGTCGCTAATAATTTACCCAGCCTTGGAAAAAAATCCTTTCCGCAGGTACTGAAGTAGCAGGCACGCACATATAATAACCGGCAACATCGGTAAGGACGAGCAGTTTCCCGGTCGGCATGTGACTAATATGTTACAAAATTGGTAGCGCTGGGTAATGGTGGCAATTTCAAATATATTTTCGATCAAGAATAGCGGTGTCAGAGGAAGCGGTGGCTGTTCGGCGATTATCAGCCACTTTAACAGCCATGAAACTTAACATGGCATGACCTTCCCAAGATGTTTCCGCAGTTGCTGTGTTTGAGGATGAAGTGGTAGATGGTGTGTTCAACCGATGCAAAACTTTCCGAACTTCGGTCTCTGTTTGCGGGATTCCTCTGCTCGAGCGGGCGCCATAAAAGCTGCCATTTTGAACCGTGGGTCCATAAAGGTCGCCCCTCTTGCAACGGACTGGGACTCATAGGTGAAGAGGCGTGAACTTCGGCGTCCAAATCTGCCGACAAAAATAGTTCGCCCACCTCCGTGGTCATTTTCCGGGCAAAGGCATTAAGTTGGATCCTCAACCCGTGCACAAAGGAAATAATTTGAGAGACTGTCACGTATGATTCCTCCGATAGCAGCATTGCCATTGTGGTAATATAACTTCAACAGCTTCTTCTAAAATGCACCACTCTTCTTCACCTGATAGTGTTCGCGGTGCGTTGAACATTTCAGACAGAACGATCACCAACTCAGTATTAACTTCCAGGAAACTGCGTACCATTTTCAATTTTCTGTTCCTCCGGGTGGGGACATGCTGCATTGGACGCAGCGGCGCCTTATTTGCTGTAATTAATTTATCTTTCAGCTTGTCGTTTGCGATGTTACTTTTGTTTGAAAAAAAATGTTACGATAGATGAGCAGTGAAAGATATGTTCACTGACCGTTGGCGTATTTTCCACCCCATTATTTACTGTCAGGTACAGTGTATGCGCCACACATCCGAAGTGTCGAGGACGTAATATTTTTACAGCTGTAGTCATGTTAAATGCGTAGTCGGTTACGCCAGCTGATACTTTCCCTTTTAATTCCCGCAAATCTATCACATTTGAGGTTTGTTCAGCTATATTTTCAGCTGTATGTTTTCCTCCAAGCTCACGCATATCTAGACATGCGGAATTTAACTGTTTTTCGGATACGTAATGCGCCATGACCGTTATATAGTGATCTTTTTGTTAGAGGTCCAGCAGTCCGTTGTCAGAGCAACATGATATACTGGCGTTAGTTCGGTTTTCAACTTTTCCCGGACACTTTGGTAAAGGTTACCGAGAAACACCTGCAAACCGTGAAAATAAATACGTAAAAACATACACAGATCATGAGATCATAAAATAAAAGGAAGTTTACATACTTGGACGGTTTTAAATTCAACAAACAACACAAAGTAAAAATGTTCAAGTCTAACTTAATCTAAATGAAAACATTATGTAGATTACAGTAGCGAACTTATATTTGAAATTGTGTTCCGACATTATAACACGTATCTTGGGTTCGGAACTTTGAAAAACTCTCGGAAATCAATGTCTTCAACCACACTATTTGTATGCATATCTTTAGTAATGAACTTTACTAGACATCGGTCTAATTGGGCCTTTTCAGTACTGTTTGCACCGTACACTGGCTCTTCTTGATGTACTTCGTTGGGATTACTGTCAACGTCTTGCAGTTCGCGTGGGTGTATTCGTTTTAAATGCTCGAGCAAATTTGAGGTTCCTCCACCTTTGGCGTAAGTCTGACTGCATAGTTTGCACCTTGCTATTTTGTTGTTATTTTCGACCAGTTCGTAAAACTCCAAGGCTTAAGGCATATTTTTTGGAGGCATTTTCGAATATCATTGCCAAACAAAATATATTGGAAATGCGCCTTATTACAAGGCCTACTAACGTTCCTATTTTCCTGGTTACGTTTGCAACATATANCCCGGCGGCAGTTCAGTATACTTTGTTTCATTTACGAAGGCCGTTTTTTGACAGTTCTAAGAAAGTAGTGCTAGAGTTGTTGCTCTGCTGATGTCTCCCTCCGCCTCAACTGTTCTGACACGTGGAAGCCATGCTGTTTGTTATGTCAGCCGTTGACAATACGAAGGAGTTTGACGTTATATGTTCAGCCAACTTGTTTCAGAAAGTATGAAATTTTCTGATGCAACGTAACTGCAAAATCCAAAATGTGCATTTGCAGAAACTATTTTTAAATGTTTATAGTAATTTTAAATGTTCGCATGTAAAACGTATCTAGTGCAGTGTTTTACACATGTGTTAAATAATTTGAGTTATTTTCGAACGACAATAATTTGCCATATACATATTGGTTACCAGTTACACAGCATAGGCGTCTTAAATTTTTCTGTTCTATTAATTTTTTTTCTGCAACAGACTGCAGTGAGAGTGTATTACTTAAGTCCGTAATTCATTTAATGAGGTTACGAAATTCAGACACAGAAAATTTAATATATGTGTTATCTTCTGCTGTTAAAAAAAACGTAGAAGTGGAGATAGGCTGAAAACTAGGTTGGAGGTGGGTTTATTCGTTTTATCTTTATTTTTCCATCCGTAGAATTCTTTCGTATTAACTGCAAATCTTAGCGTGCAAGATCGCCAGTTATATCTTTAAACTTCGCTTTACCTTTTCAGGAGTGCTGTTTTCGTTATTTTGTTAAATTTTAATTTTACTACCTTATTCATGTATGAATCACCCACAAATTGTGTTTGCATCCTGGCAGAAGCAAATATTTGGTACCTTACCTTTGTTATTCTGTGGCACTTTAAAATAAGTTACAGGTTCACTGTTGCTGCAACACGCCAAATAATGCAAAAACGCTTGAAGTTCGGCCTATAATAGTCATCGTGCAAAAAATGCATAGCTTAGTTTATTTTATATGTGACGTAATAATCATTACGAATGCGTACACTTGGCCGAAATGAAATAATAACTCTAGACTCACGTCTGAACGCGCCTTGCATTTCTTAAAACTAGTTTTGCACACGGGAAAGTATGACATATTGTAACACTACTAGTACAAAGCATTTAAAGATAACTTGACATATTAATGCCATAAGAAGTGGCAATTCTCATAAACTTGACAAACTATAATTGAATAACATTTGAAAAAATACGTGGTGTTGTTATTTTCACGCACTTCGGTTAACATATTTAAACTTATACTTCGGCCGAAAGTTGTAGATCTCAGATAGCGTAACACAAACACACTGACATACGTTTATGCTACAGAAACACTTCGTAATTGTACTCAAAATAATAAAATCTAAGAAATATTGGACATAAGCGTGCATAAATAAATATCACGACATTAGGCACAAAAGTGGCTAAGCCTACAAAATTACTTAGGACTTGTGTAATTACACATAATGAATACAGATCAAAAATAAGCAAACCGTGTATGAAGTCAGTACATCTTACATGAGACTGCTGAAATTCTAATTGTGACGATTTGTGTTGTATGAAATGTGATATTACGTGCCTCAAGTAACGGTCACTTCAGTAACAAGTAAAAAACTTTTTGATGTGTAAATATGTGTGTGTGTGTGTGTGTGTGTGTATGCACATTCTGTAGGCTATTCATACAGTAAACTTTAATCACATCACAAATATATATCGCTGCACACGACGGAAAGAAACACACATAGCTGGACCACTGCCATCATGAGCAAATAATGAGATATTTAATAACGCACCGAAAACAGTACTGCACGGGAAATAGTAAAATAATCCGTTTCACTAAGTCACGGTATAAACAAGGTTTAAAGGACTAAAACGCGAAATGTAGACACACGTTTGTGGAAACGTATTAACCACCGAGCAGCCAACATGGCGTCGGTCACGCGAGGAGTTCGTTGGAATGTTTGTTGCTCACTTTTTTTTAAGGAGTTATAATGGCCTACGGCATCCGCCCACGGCCAACATAGACGATTCCAAACGAAGAACACAAAAAGACGTCAAGGTCCAAAAACCCGAACCGCCACCGATGGCGGCTGCAGAAGAACTTATGTTGCTCACAACAGGGCGAAGCGGGCCAGAGTATGCCTCCTCATTAAAAATTCATGAGAGTTGAAACTGTTTAATGTACTAATTCCCGGTTGCACCATTAACAGCCCTGAACCAAGATCTTACGATCTTGGTTCAAACACGATCTTCAGTTGGATCCAAGTTCGGAACTAGGATTGAGATGAAACGCTGTTTGTGATTGGCTCTCATTTCGTGACGTCATGATGCAACTGTTTATTTTAAAGTTTGGAGACAATTTATAAGTTTCTGTGGACATTATCTCTTAAGATTAGGATTTTTTTACTATATAATTTAGTTGAATGCACTGCAAATTTAACGTTTCAGTTTTTTTGTTTGATTGGAAACACTTTGAATACACTTTTTTCGTTATTTTCAATACCAGTATTATTGAAGAAGGTAGTGTACATAGAACTAGATGGTACGATGTTTTATCTGTTTTAAGTACAATATTCGTTGTAGGAATTTTACTGAATGATATTCAAGTGTGTATAATGTTGTTTTGAATTCCCAAAAACATAATGGAACATAGCGCTATCTGTTGGCGTATTTTCAAACTACATTTGTTGGCTACGGCTGCTCTTTCGTGGACAAAAAATTAGACGTGAGTTTTAGCTCGAGCGGAAAATTAGGACAGTTTCTGATATTCAGAATGGCTTTCCCAGTTTTCTGTTTTGTTTGCTCGGAAGGATAAGCATGAATTTCATTGTATCGTTACAAAACATAAATACCAACTTTAATTAAATAAGTGCATTGTATCTTAAGACTTTGTAAAAGGTCTCAGTTTAAATTTTACAACAGTAAAAAACAACTAAATCCATTTTCAAACGATATAAATATTACAAATTGTATTTCTAGTAAATTAATATATTAAACTAGGCTTTTATCTTCACATAACCTATATTCAACACAGAATTTTATTCTTCTCTATTCACTTTATAAAAACTTAAGATTCTTTTTTATGTGCCAAACAGATCTTAAATACGGAATATTTGAATGTTTATGCCATTTTTTTAAATAAATTTGCTTTTCAATATAACTCTGACATTTTAAAATAAAGTACTCATATTTACTTGATCTGAGATCATCCTCCTGAACCGCCAAAATGCACGGTTCAAGGCGAGGTTCAAATTTATCTTAGTTTGGTGTGCCGAATACAATGGTGCAACAGCCAAATGTGCTGAACCAAGATCAAGCCGGTATTTGATCCTAGACCATTGCTGAACCTCAATGGTGCAACCGGCCCTAAGTAGGAGGGCCAAATGTTTTAAAAACCGCGTAGGTAACTGGAAACGCAATATTGTTGGTAATGTTTGACGGGAATCTTAAATTTGCTGATATCTTTTGTGCGCATTATTTTCAGCAAGTGTTGCCAACGTGAACACACACACAGACATGTTACGAACCAGCTGATCGCAGGCACTGCAAATGAAGTCATTTGTTGTGACACCGTTACAAAAGTTGATGGTTCTGTCTGTCATCAAACGGCCTTCGTAAATGAAACGCAGTATACTGCGGTGACTGCGGTGTTGTTCCTTGGACATCCCCGCTTCGCATTACCAGTTTCCCATTCGTTTCCCCTCAATGCTCCGACGGTAGTACCGGCGATCCCCGGTGGCGTGTTTCAATCGCAACCTCTTAATTGCTCCGCCGGTTGTAGTTGCTCCGATGCGCAGCACTACCAAAGAGATTTTAGCAAGGAAGGAGTGAAGAGATTTGGGCGGCTGTTAACATCGGGGTCTTGAGAGCCGATGGGCGTGGAGCGAGAAAAGTGTGGAGCAGCGCCGGAAGGCGAGGGCGGGAGAAAAGGGATATCCCTGAGAAGACCCGCGGATCAGCGGCTTTGTCCAGTACAGTTCCAACATGGGGAAACCCGGGAGTGACCCAAGCAGGGAAGGAAACAGGAGGAGGTAGCCGAACACGCGCACGAGCGCACACACAACCAGCGTCGTAGACGGCGCCGCAACAGTGCACTGACGCGACAACGACGCGACTGCAATACAGAACAGGCTTATGAAAACAGCTGCTGGTTCCAATGTGTCGTGAGAGCGCTCCATTAGTATAGCTTCGTAAAAGACTAGTAATGGTACGATTGAGGCGGTGGTACGATTCATGCGACCCTCCCATGACTTTGCTATATAATTATTTAAACTTGAAGTTAAAATCTCTAGTATGCATGGTGTTGTTAGGTGTGTTACTTAATAAGATTTTCTCTCCGAAAGTGATGTTAAAGTAACACTTCAGTATAAAATGTTCGTACCATAGAGAATAAATGATGAAAACATGAATGTGTAAAATAAAATTTAAAATAAATAAAACTGTGCAGAAAATGCGTGTAGAATAAAAAATAAACTAAAATGAGCTAAGTTTGACATAGAATGATGACATGTGAACTACTGAATAAAATCAGGATTAAGTATAACTGAACTTACAAACATTTTTCTGTACCTGTTTCCCAGGCAACGACGCTATCGACTACACTGCAACGCACAAATATTAAAAACATAGTGTGGTTTTTGGATAGTTGATGTACTATGAATTATGCTATATTTTACGTTGTCGCGTAAACCTGTCTTGTCTGAAACGTAAATTTCTGTTATGTTTTCGTACGTTGAATCCCCCAGTTTTTCATTATATCTGTTCTTTTTTAGACGAATATTTATCGTTGTGTGAGAGGACGGGTGGTACGGCAACTTAATAATATAACAAATGTAATTTTCAATAAAAAAAATGTGACCTTTATTTTATAGAGCCTAAATACTTTTCAGTTTTTTAGATTTAATTACAAAATTTTGAGTTTAAGAATTTATAGCAACTCTGGAAATATGCGCCATTATCTACTATTGCTTGAAACGCAAAACAGTGTGGTACCTGTCCCTTGCGTTAAGTCTGCGAACGTTTTTAATACTTTTGATGTCGATGCAAACTTCACTTCCGCAAACTGAATGATCATAACAAAATGAACAAGCTTGCGTCGATGGGTTGTTTGCAGTCGCTAACCATTTTGCATTTCCTTGCGTCGCTGTTATAACAATCCTGCAAATTGTTCAGAATCTTAGGGAACGTGTGTTATATGCTCTCTTTAAAAGGCATGCGTTAGGCAAGCGGATTGGTCGGAAAAAAGGGACCCACGGGTACATAAATAGTTCAGATTTGTGTTTGTTCTTCAAGATAGTGCAAGTACGTCATTTTCTGTTGACTCATTTACTAAGACTTTCTATTTAACAAGATTTAATAAGCAAAAATTAAGTTTAATCAAGAATCGTGGGCGTTAAAATGTCAAAGCACGTATTTATGCAAACAGCATGCGAGCCACGTGGTCGTGACAGTTGTACTGGCAAATAGCAGGGACTCGGTGGTTACTGCGTGGTTGTCGCACGTGCTCTACCTCGTACTCCGTGCACGGTTTGACAGGCTCTCTCCTCCCGCTAATGACTCCAGGGGCCGCATAGTTTCCCGTGCCGTGTCGCCGCGTGCCAATTTTGCCGCCCAATAACCCACGCGCCGCTGAGCCCTCGCCATTTCCGGTGTCCCGTCTGTGTGCTCGCCTCGCTGCCGCACGGCCATTCCTGTGTCGGTGTCCCGATTGCTCCGGCGTACCTCATATCGGCCGACGTCCGTGTGCGAGCGGGGCTCCTCGCAGACCGCTTCACGCCTGCGCGAACAAACAGCTCACGATATTACTTACCACCTCCCTTACCTGGCCGCCCTCCCGCCCACAACCATATCTGGATCTCAGCAATATCGGGCTGAGTTAGAATACACCCTGTCCGTGGCGAGGCAACAGTTAAAACTTGAGGAATGGCAAACCTTTGAAAAATCACCCCAATAGTGACATGTTTGGTTGTTTCCTAACTATGTTACATATCACACACGTTTTATACTTCTGTTATGCCGCTGCATTACCCGACTCGCTTGGTCGTTGCGAACAGACTGTAATATATTGCTTTTTGACAAACGCGTGAAACGAGTGATGGCGATATATTGATTTGTTGCCCTATAGCGTCGTACAGGTCACATTCTTATATTACGCAAGTCTAGAAGCGACGTAACCTGTTTATGGACTGTTGCTGAAATTGTGAGTTAGAGTATAAATGGCTGGCATCGTGTTTTTTTTATATATAATTGTTTTCAAGAGTTTCTCTATTTATGCCGGAGGTTGATTGGGAAGAATATGGCGTGTGTACTACGTAAACTACATTTTAAAAACGCACATTCACTTGTATGGCTTAGCTGATATACACTGGAGAGCCAAAAAAACTGGTTTAGGCGTGCGCATGCAAATAACAGAGGCATGGAACCAATCAGAGTATCGCGATGCGGTCGGTAGCGCCTATATAAGACAACAAGCGTCTGGCAAAGTTGCAAGATCGGTTACTGCTGCTACAATGGCAGGTTATCAAAATTTAAGTGAGTTTGAACGTGGTGTTATAGTCGGCGCACGAGAGATGGGACATAGCATCTCCAAGGCAGCGATAAAATTTGGATTTTCGCGTACGACCATTTCACGAGTGTACCATGAATATCGGGAATCCGGTAAAACATCACACCTTCGACATCGCTGCGGCCGGAAAAATATCGTGAACGAACGGGACAAACGACGACTGACGAAAATCATTAAACGTGACAGACGTGCAACCCTTTCTCAAATTGGCGCAGATTTCAATGCTGGGGCCTCAACAAGTGCCAGCGTGCGAACTATTCAACGGACCATCATTGATATGGGCTTTCGGAGCCGAAGGCCCACTCGCGTACTGTTGTTGACTGCACGAAACAAAGCTTTACGCCTCGCCTGGGCCCGTCAACTCTGCCATTGGACTGTTGATGACTGGAAACACGTTGCCTGGTCTGACGAGTCTTGTTTCCAATTGTATCGGGTGGATGGACGTGTACGGGTATGGAGACATCCTCATGAATCCATGGACCCTACATGTCAACAGGGGACTGTTCAAGCTGGTGGAGGCTCTGTCATGGTATGGGGCGTGTGCAGTTGGCGTGAAATGGGACCCCTGATATGTCTATATACGACTCTGACAGGTGACAGATACGGAAGCATCCTGTCCGAATACCTGCACCCATTCATGTCCATTGTGGATTCCGACGGACGTATACAATTCCAGCAGGACAATGCGACACCCCACACGTCGAGATTTGCTACCCAGTGGCTCCATGAACACTCTTATGACTTTAGACACTTCCATTGGCCACCTAAATCACCAGATATGAACATTATTGAGCATATCTGGAATGTCTTGCAACATGCTGTTCAGAAGAGATCTCCGCCACCTCGCTCTGCTATGGCTTTGTGGACTGCCCTGCAGGATTCTTGGTGTGAATTGCCTCCTGCATACCTTGAGACATTAGTTGATTCCATGCCACATCGTCTTGCGGCACTTCTGCGTGCTCTCGGGGGCCCTACACGATATTAGGCAGGTGTACCAGTTTTTTTTGTATTTCAGTGTACATACGAGCCAGGAAGCTAATTGCCCTGAAGGTGCCTCAGCACATCGGCCACTGAAATTGCTAGGCCGCCAGAACACAGACGTTTCGTAACGACAGTTAGAAAACAAAATAATTTTCGATGAAAGAGAAATTATTTGTGAACTTCTTCGATTCAGAATTTTTATACCATGTTGGGTATAAAATTCTTTGGAGTCCATAAAAAAAAAAGTTTTATTCGTATCATGTCATTCTGCATGTAGCTATCCAACGTTAAGACTAAAAGTCAACAGGTATTTCTAATACATTTGAGATTTTGCTGCCGCGGTATTATCTTAAAATCAGGTTTACGCTGCCCATAAGCCTTTCTTCCCGTTATTGTTCTTTATGTGTTATTGTGTGTTCCAATTATCAGTCTGCCAGATTCACCTCGAAGTAATCAGTTCAGACCGTGTCCCTAACGGGCCGGGTATTTCTTTAATGGCTTCTCATAGACTGAAATAGACTATTCGCGGTAAAGTGAGCACTTATGAAAGCCCTCTCATTTGGAATAATAGTCAATAGTAGACAGCTAATGGGTGTTCTGGGGCATGGAGTAAGGAGTAAGATGTTAGAAGCCCATGACATCTGACAAAGGACTGGCAGTGTCCTATGGCAGTGGACCAGATGTGATCTTGACCTTTGACCTTGTTTTCGAGTTCGTCATCTTGTTTTTGAGTCTACCACTATCATGCTCTGTCATTCCAACCTATAATGTTCCCGTTCATTGCCCTGTCATCTTACTTCATGATCTGTCATTCTGTCTCTGACATCATCTAAGTCGATGAACGACATGTCCTAGTCCAATAAGATGTGTTCATTATGTTAACTCCCGCAGCAGGACTGTTGACAAGGCACTAAAAATAATTTAATTATTTTAAATAGTTATAACCTGTGCTCTGAATTTTTTATTAATATAAATTAGAAACAGTATAGAAATGGATATGTCTATTATACCTCATACCAGGGCCATGAATAGGTAATAAATCTAAAAATAAAACAACCATATTCAGAAAAAAAATTAATTCCATAAATTTTAGTTTGTACATGATAATACATATTTCTTGTATTTAATTTTTCGCAAAATCGTATTCTATCTGCTTACCAAATCCGGACTGAAGTTTAGTCTTCTGTTTTTTCAATCTTGCTGTAAAAAATACATTAATATTTATTTGTGATTGCATCCTTGTCAATGCAACTATTTTTTGATCGTCTGTAAATCCCATCTAACGAGTGTAGATTAAGTTGCCTTTACATTTCAAAACTTTTTGGTACGAGGTTCATAATGCCGAATTTTAAAGACTCTGTACAATTAGTTTGACCAGTTCTGTGCATATTCTTTGTTAATTGTCCCTTTCATTCTTGAAATGTGTACGTAGTATCCAACATTAGCTTTTGGCTTCCGACTATCAAAAAATTTTTAATTTTTGTAAACTGTTTGTAGAAGCGCGTTGTCTTTAATGTCGATGGGGCACATACCTAATGTACGATGTCTTTTGTGGTTGTACTCCGAAACCAGTTCTGGTAATATTCCCAACCATTTGTAGCTTCCTTGTGCCGAGAAATGTTTCCACATAACTGTTTTCAAATTACGATTGTACATTTTGACAACAGCGCACTTCATACCACTATGTGTATAATAACTTTTGATCTTGTGTTTCTTCATTAGATGCTGGAATTCTAGAGTATAGAAGTTGCGTCCAAGATCGGTTTGCAGATTTTTTGGTGGACCTTTGGCACCCAAAACGAGTTCCATCGCTTTAGCAACATCTTCATCTCGTTTGGCTTTGACTGGCACAGAAAAGGCGAACTTGCTATATCAATCGTTCAAAGTCAGTAAATGCTTGAATCCTATGGAACGTCCTCTTCGATGGATTCTTGGAGTTGGGTCTCCCTGCGGGGTGTACGGTCTTCGGATATGCGGATGATGGATTAATCCTAGTCTCTGGGAATGCAAGGAGAGAGCTAGAGGCAAAGGCACATGAAATAATGATTAAAACTTGGAACTGGTCTAAAAGTGTGAAATTGGAGTTCTCGATAGAGAAGACCAAGACCATGCTAGTTAAAGGCAAATTGAAAAGGAGTCGACCGTGTACTTCGGGGGGAGCCCTGTGCAATACGTAAAGGAATATAGGTATCTCGGAGTCATCATGGATGAGAACATGAGCTTCTTGAAGCATATCGAGTATGTGTCACAGAAGGCAGTCCTGGTGTTCCAAAAGCTCAGGAGAATCGGCAATACCAACTGGGGCCTAAATTATGGCACTCTCAGAACCATATATAAGGCAGTGTTCGAAGCCATAATTACTTATGGCGCGGTAATGTGGCATCACCGGGCTGAGCTTTCGTGGCATAGGAGAAAGCTTGTAAGTGCTCAGAGAGCGGCACTGCTGACCGTCACCGGAGCATATAAGACTGTGTCAAACGACTCGCTTCCTGTGATAGCGGGGGTCCTTCCAGTGGACTTATTAATAAAATATAGAGGACTCACGGCGGAGAGGGCTCGGGCTGGTAGGCTGTCTAAAGAGTATAAGGATATGCTAATGGATGACATCTTGGAAGAATGGCAGAACACATGGACAAATTCTGAGAAAGGTCGGCAAACCTTCGAGTTATTGCCTGACATTAAAGCCAGAATGAGCTGTAAGTGGATCACGGTGAACCACTACAGCATGCAATTAACAACTGGACATGGGAACTTCAAAGCAAAGTTGAACAGCCTGCGTCTCGTGCAATCTCCGCTGTGTGATGTATGTTGTGTAGATGACACAGTGCACTATGTACTGGATGACTGTCTTAAGACAGAGGATTTGCGAGTTTGGCTTGGAGAACAAACTCGAGAAATGGGCATTCACTGGAGACTGGAAGATGTAATGACAAATAAAGATCTCCATAAGATTTGGAACGAATTCGCTACTCGAATTGGGAAACGATTAGAGGAATTCGACAAATGGTACCAGCAAATTTCTGATGATCCATGATGGGTAAATTGTGGAACCCGGATTGGTGAGGAGGACAGGTTTTTAAAATGAGGAAACCGGTTAATTTACCGGATACTGGTATCAAGAAAGTGAATGACCTTTACGAATGGGAAGAAAAAGTGCAGCGCACTGTTTTACTCTTCGGAGTACAGTTACAGTGCGGGAGGTTTGGAGGGTGCGCTGGCCTTCGGGCCTTAAAAACCTGACCAAATCTGCCTGGTATGAATCACGCAATCCAAACACTGTAACTTTGTGTCTTGGATAATTCCATCTAGCAGGCTTTTGTAGTTCGCTAGCGATTTCTGCCCGACTCATCGTCTGTAGCCACCTTCACGTAATTCCTCCAGAATACTAGTAATTCCGTTCGTGTGGAAATTATTTCCAGCTCTTTGTGAAGCAATCAGCAGCCGCATTCTATGAACAAATTCTTTAACATAATCTCAATATACATACTCTAGATGATGTTCGTCTTCGATTTTTGCCAGCAGAGCAGAACCAGATGGTATATTTACATCTGGAAAGAGATATGAAATAATGTTGAATTTTGTATGAGCAGTATCCTTATACTCATTGCTCTATGGATCGTTATCTTTTTAATGTGCACTTGATAGTTTGAGCAGCCTCTTGTACTGCAGCAGAGCAGCCTGTGAATGCATAGTAGGTTCTATCCTGAATAATAATTCGTAAAGGCTGGGAACTGCATGCAGAGATTCATTTCCGATTTTAACCATTTGGGAGGAAATATATTTCCTTGTTTCCCAGAAACCATTTTTTATTTCGTTTGTAAACTCCATATGTTCTATCAGTGAACTGTTGCAAATACATTGCTAGGTAATCATGAGCGTGTATATGACGATTATTAGCTCGTTCTTTTTATGCTTCGAAACTGACAATGGAATATCGTTTTCATCCGCCACTTATTCTACATCCATTTTATGCTTTCGTTTCCTCCCTGGCTGTTGTATGGCTTTATCAGGTTCTTTCTTCAATGCGACATGTGAAACTACAGATTGCAAATAATGAAGTCGAGATGTTAACAGTTTGAATGCATCCTCCGAAAACCATCTCACGTTCCAAACATGCTTACTTGGCCAAAAAACGCCAACAATTATTTTCCACGTACATTTTCGATGATGCGATGTAATTCATCAGCAAATTCCGTCATTGTACTAAATACAAAACAGTGTCATGTAATTCATATTTGAGGTTCAGGGGGGCGATTACTATGGAAGATAGTATAGTGCCTGTATCAACCCAGATCATTATAAGTGGTATACTGCAGATAATTAAGAGAATTTCTTATTTATTGGGAGTTGTTAAAGTGGATTCGACAAGGGATGCTGGAATTACGGCTACTATAAATAACTGCTTGTCTCTTACACGCAACCAACAACAGCAGTGAAAATGGCTGGCTGGGTGTCGAAGCAGACTATGAATTACCAGGTTATGAAAGTGGAAAATTCGAAGTATGTATCCCATTAGCTTTGCTGGTAGGTTTCGCAGACGATTATAGGCATGCAATTATTAATTCCCAACAATTAGCCAACATGCAAATGAATGCGATCCAGGATGTTGCTGTTAAACCTGAAGTTACGACACTGTATATACAATCCATCGAATGGATGCTACCTCATTTGCAATCAAAAATGTCGTACCATGTAAAATTTTTGAAATTCTTTCAGGAGGGACGAAACATTGATATCACTTTCCGAACATGGAGTTTGGAAACATACCCGAGTGTGCCACTCTCCATCTGAGTAAATTGGAATGTAAAGTCTAGTTTTGCAAGCGGAAGCCTCAGTACATTATAGTTGCATTCCAGACCGTAAAACAATATCTGATTAATGTAGATCGATCGAAATTCGACCACGTGAAAATAAATAATGTTAAAATATTTTGCAACTCTGAAAGTTTTCCCTATTTAGATTTAAATTTAGATTTTAAGAAATGGGACTTACGTGATGCCATATCAAATGTTTGCAGATTTCCAGAAAAGCTACTATGGACAAACACTATCCCCGGCGCTAGAACCGAGTGAATATATGAGCACCACACCTCTCCTAGTTTTCGATGTGAGCAAACAAGACGACAGAGTGAGCACAGGAGTGGTTGACTGTCGCATAGAAATGGTGTCAGCAGAGAATTTTCCCTACACCACTTGCGCATATGCTTTGATAATTCACGATCGCCTGGTAACATGTATGTGACAAAATCGTTAAAGTACTGATGTGTGTGTGTGTGTGTGTGTGAAAATATATTGAGTCACACATCACCCATCAACATGTTCGTTAATGTGTAGGAGTTCACATCTCCTCTCGGATTCATCATCAAAGAAATATATATTGCGTATGTGACGGTAGCACAAATTCCTCCAAGTTCTTACTGCCGTTTGCTTGGCAGCTGCTCGAC
This sequence comes from Clitarchus hookeri, assembly GCA_002778355.1. NCBI lineage: Eukaryota > Metazoa > Arthropoda > Insecta > Phasmatodea > Phasmatidae > Clitarchus > Clitarchus hookeri. The sequence goes on along the minus strand of NQII01003088.1, from coordinate 52,432 downwards.
AAAAAGAGTAAAATCACGAATCGGTGGTTTGACAAATCACTATCATGGACTTACATGGCAAGATAACAAAACGGAATATGAAAAAATATGCAGCATACTCACCGACATTTTGTCCTTTGAGATGGACAGGGTAGTGTTCGTAGCATGCCCAGAACAATTAAGATTTCTCAGTATTTACTGGAGTGCTTACATAACAATTTACGATGTGCAAACTGATTTTGATTTTCAATCACTGAAAAAAATTATAAGTGCGGTATACAATCATTAAGCACACTTGCAGTGCATGTGAGAATTATTTTGCCTGTCCCTACTTCAACACGCTCGGCTTACGAAGGCAGGCTATGGACTGTGAAGATGATGTCGACATGTTGGAAGACGAAAATGAGAAGAGCTGCTATTGGGTACAAATAACAGTGAAATCCGATAGATAAACATGTAAATGAGGTCAGCAGCCATCGTAAATATAAAATGAAGAGAGAACTGAGGTGAGCTGCTAATGGGTAAAAATAACAGTACAGGCGGGAAGATAAACATTTAAATAAGGACTCGTGCCATCATAAATATGAAATGAAGAGTGATTTGAGGTAAAAGTATCAGTTGAAGTACAGCTCTCTTGCATGCACGTTGTTTCACAGTCGGTCATCATGAATGGACTTGCAGAAAAATTGAATGATGCTGTTCAGTACAAGGAACTTTCCGAGATGGAAATCGGACAGGAGTACATCGTATCAGATTTTCAGGAGATTTATATGATCTACGGGAAAAGCATTACGTGCGTATTAAACAATGTCTTTAGAGTACATTTACAAAAATGCCATGTTCAACTTATTCAGCAGAGTGGCATGGAAGATATTAACAAGACCCTGGTACATGCAACTTGCAGAAGTATGATGCCTAGCGACGGTGAAAAAATGAACACATGTTGGACTTTTCGTGAAGAGTATGTACATCTTCGATAGTAGGAGGGAAGAAGGTAAATATGTATACTTTAATCGATTACCATGTGAAATGGTATTCATGTCAGTCGCACGCGCACTGCAGTTACTGGTGGTAGTATCGTAGTTGCTTTTCTTATTCATTTATGTGCTATCCCCATCTTCTCTTTTTATTCCTCTATCTATCTACTTTACTCTTCCTCTTTGACTATTGTCTTTCTGTGCATTCCTTTGTCTGCTTTGTTTCTTTGTTTAGATGTTGTGGTTTTCGTGTCAACAACGTTCTAAACCACCTACATAATATGCATTATTTTTCAGTCAGTCGAGTGAAGTTTAAAAAACTGACAAATTCAAATATTTCAAATCAATTTATTTCAAATTATGTATAAAAGAAAACATAAATCTCCATAGTGCCTGTACAAGTTTATGTTGCCTAGCCCCAGTTCCAACCTCCAGGGAACTGTAAGCATGAGCTTTGTTTTAGGCCTTGAGCTAGGGATCAAGTGCGTGCATTCTGTAAAGGTGAGGGCAACACAGGACTTCCACCCGAAGAAGACCACCACTGAAGGAACTATTAAATGCATTATTTTTCAAGAATATATATTTGTTACAAGAAAATGTTAAAATAATTTTATTTGTAAACTTACTTGGTGTGTTTAATTTCTAAGATATAGTTACCCTTTTTTTCATAAACAGACAAGTAGAATATTTTGTTTAGTGACAATTATTTATTTGTACAAGTATAAAGAAAACGTTTTTAAAGCGCTTGGAAAATATATATTACATACTGTTTCTCATTTGGGTACTCTAAATGAAAAAATCATGGTGGGTTTATAAAAAATGAGTAAAGTCAGGATTGATCACTGCAGTTTATAGGCAAGACTTGCTCCTACTTCCTGGTCTGTGGTTAATGTGTCATTGGAATGGGTTGTTGAGACAGAAATACTGGAAACTAACGGTATTGCTCCCCACAGGGTGTGGGAATGCACTTTTACTGTGTGGAAAGCCTTCTGCTGATGTATCATTTGCTATCATACAGAGAAAATCTTATTTACTTACTATTACTTATGCATACAGGTATAAAGTAAATGATTATAGTAACTAAAATGAAAGAGTACTTAGTGCGGTTATGCATTTGAAACATCTCATTGCTGATATGATCCATTTTATGAGTGAAACATTTTACCCGACATGAGTTGTTATCTCACACTTTTTCTGTTTTTCATTATCTCTCTATACCCATGCCTATACTGTTTCTAATTTATATTAATAAAAAATTCAAAGCACAGGTTATTATTAAAAAAAAATTAAGTTATTTTCAGTGCCTTACCAACATGCCTGCTGTAGGAGTTAACATAAACGCATACCTCTCGTATAGACATACCTATGCCTATAACATTTGGGAAGATAGTTTATGTATACATCATTTAAACCTATTCTGGCACCCATGCCACATCAATAAATAAGATGTTGTTGTAGAATGACAGAGCATGAATTGGAACACTCTTGAAATAAGGTCATGCTATTTTTAGACTGAGTGACTCGTGAAATTTTGGGTAAGAAACCTTTTGCACGAAATTTTGCATATTTGTAAATAAATTGTAAGGGAAATATCTAGGAATTAAAACAACAAAATGGTGGACTTAAAAACAAGATGTCGGGAATTAAAAACCTAATTTTGTGGACTTAAAACCAAGATGGCTTACTCAAAAACAAAATCAAGGTTAAAGGTCAAGGTCACATCTGGCTCACTGCCAGATTCCATATCCAAGACGTTGGTCGTACGGACGTCCGACGCCCCTTACCCCTGTGCTAGATCGCCCATTGTCTATCTACTGTAAACAAATATATTTTGTTTTAGTCTTAGACGTTTATTTCAGAGTGTGGTGGAATATACACACTGTGTTTTTACTTACATGACAATATTTATTTTAAAAAGGCGTTTAAAGGATTTAAAAAAATGGCTGGAGAAAGTGACCAGTGCCTCAAAAGTGCTCACTTTACCATAAACAGCCTATAGTATGGTATGGGGACTTTTGTTGGGACTGTCCTACCCGCATTTGTTTTATCTTTGTTTCGCCACCACCACCACCACCACCTTATGTTCTTCAGGAGTAGATCTGTCGGATATGGCAGTCTGCTTTACTAACCATCATCATGCCACCCATCTTGGCTCCATCTTCAGCGAGAAATATGCACAGTTTCATTGATAAGATATACATATTCACAGTGTTAACAGATTTCTTTCTTTTTTCAGGACTATTAATAGCTCAGTGGAGATCGTGAAGACCACGCGCTGCAGGTAAGTTCTGTTCGTATGATGAAATTTTCTGTTTTTGTTATCTCAGAATCTACCTTGCGAAAAAATATATTTTATCGTTTACTGTTTTAGGATCTACCTGGATCGAATCCTCGACCTTAAGGCGTACAGCTCGCCAACAAGGTAAGTGGTTATCACAAAAATATGACTGAAATCAGAAAAATATCACTGAAATACAGATCGGCAAAAATAGAACCCAATTACCTAACAGTTTTGCAGTGATTTCTGCTGATGTGCAGAAAATTTTGATTATATAAAGTCATAGGTCGTCTAATTATTTTGCCGATTTATCCAGTCAAAAGTTGCAAAGTGACTAAATTAACATTGACTGTAATATAAGTGAGTTTGATACCCCCCTATATCTATGGCGTATAGTAGGTATTGAATCTGTTCTCGGCGTGAGGCGCCAGCACTTGATGTTAGCCCTCGGTGTTAGGGCGGAGGAATATGTCGATGCTGTTGTCCCTAGGTCCAATCTACCAATAAATTCACCTTCCTTGTGGGTTACCATAAGTCAGTTTTATTAATGCATAACAGGGTCACTTTTACATGTACACACGAGACAACCTTCCCCTTCCCTTTTGTTACGTAGGCTACGTATTGCTTGACGCGGCGATTTGCGTTGTGGGGGTGGGGGGGGCAAGATTATTCACACTTCCTGTATGACTCTACTTATCTGGCTTGAGACGCTGGTCTTCTCTCGGCTGGCGACCTGGGACCGCTCCGGCACTTGGTGGGCGTCTCGACGCCTGGACTCGGACTCCTCCTTTCGGCACCACTCAGCACTGCTCGGTTGACGACGGCCGACTGCCGTTGGCGTCTCGTCTCGGATCGACTCCGCGCTCCACGATTCCCGTCGGCCGACTGCCGTTTTTCTCTGACTCTTCCCGCCGCACGTCCCGCTTGACGGCCTCCGACTGAGGTTGACGTCGTGATGCATTCTCGCGAACTCATTCCTCCTGACTTCGATCCGGACGCCTCGCTTCAGGTCCTTCGACTGACTGACCCATTTCCTGCCTCTTCCTCGCGGTTTTGTAGGCTCGATCGCCATATTCAACTTGCACCATCTCTGCACGTGGCCGGGGTGCTCGCCGCGTCCCTGTGAGTCGTAAAACACATGGCCGCTGCTCCTGTGGTCCGCAGTCGGCCTGGGATCGCCCCTTGATTCTGGCCTGGAAGTTTATTGTTCCGTTCTGCATGTGCGGGAACATTTGGGTGGCCTCTTGGTTCGGCGCACGTGTGGTTCTCCTGCGTCCGGATATTGTGCCGCTATTCTTCCAGCCAAAGCTCTCATTGTTTATTGCGGTAGCCAGCCTGGGACGGACGCCTGTGAGTTTCGCCAGAGCGCGTCTTCTGACGAATAAAAATATAGGGACGCAGAATGCGTCAAGTTAATTCACCGATTTTTTCCAAAAGAGTGCAGATGCTTTAATTACTGTAGTGCCACTTATCGAGGATTTAGTTTCTGCTGTGATCAATTTTGGGTGAACTATGAATTGCACTTAAATATGAAGGCAATATAACCTATACAGAGAGTATTGACTAGATTGGAAGTGACATGACATCCCAGTTAAAAGTTATGGAAAACCATAAATGACCCGTCCGTCATTTAATCTGACTTTGTTTGTAAATTTCGGAACACGCTATCTGAGCAGAAGTATCCGGACACCACCTTGTAAACATAAACTCCCACCTAAATCTCACTACGGCTGTCGCTGCTGCTATAAAGCGAGACAGAGGACTCGCTGTTGGTCAGTGCTACATGATACCGGTACAGTAGATGGAGTCGGTATCTCATTGACTTTGAATGTGCTTTATTTATTGGTTACCGTATCAGTAAGCTATCCGTTAGGGTAATTTCCACCCTTCTCAAGTCGACAGTTGGGGATGCTATTGTGAAGTGGAAATGGAAAGGCACAATTATAACAGAACCACGGCTGGGTAGGCCACGTATATTGACCGACAGGGACTGCTTGGCATTGAAGAAGGCGGTACGGGACATTGTATGTCACTATGTGATACCATCACCCATGAACACCGCAGTGCCACTAATTGTGCAGCTAGCACCATGTCTGTGCGCCAGGAGTTACGAGGACTAAGGTTGAAAGCTCACGTCGTGTTTGAATTAAACATTTAGGCTTAGTATATTAGTATTTAGTAGCATGCCGTCGGACGCTGTCGATAGTCACTGGTTTAAAGATGGTTCCCATTTGGTATTTAGTAAGTTTCGTTATGTTCTAAAAGCTAAATATGTCATCATTTTAGTCGACTAATTCTGGTCCCGTGATATTTTAGTAAACTTAAAGTGCCAATTGGAACACGGCGTTAGGTACCCATGAACCATAAAATGTGAAGCACTTGTTCGGTAGTGTAAAGCGCGCCACCACCGGAATGTGGACTGCTGTAGACGCGTGATATGGAGAGATGAACCACGCTATACCATGTGGTAGTTTTATGGGAGGCTTTGAGTGCGGCGAATACCAGTTGAACGCTACATGCCAGCCTCTTTAGTGGCCATGGTGAAATTCGGTGGAGGCGGAGTGTCAGTGTGGGGGTGTTTTTCATGCCTCTCGTAGTACTTCGGGGCATGTTAAAGATGGAATGCACTGTCATCATCTATGGTATAAGACCAGTCCGTAGATGACGACTGTGTGTTTCAGCATAACAATGTTCCTTGCTATAAGGCACGGTCGGTTCGTAAGTGGTTTGTGGACAACAGGATTCCAGAAATGGACTGACCAGCCCAGAGCCCCGGAATCAATCCTGTGAAACACCTCTTGGATAAACTGTAAAACGACTACAACGACCCACATTACATACTGCACTAGCTACAGCGCTACAGGAAGAATGGTCGGCTATTCCTCCGGAGACGTTTCGACACATGGTTGACAGTCTCTCCCGCAGGGTTAGAGTTATTGAGTAAAGATATGTACATCTTTACTCAATGTTAGAGCTGTAATGAAGACCAAGGATGAGTTCACCCCGTATTAATGTCAGATACTGGGTAGTGTATCCAAGGGATACCTATAGAGCAGTTTCGCGTGGGTGTTCGGATAATGGATGAGGGAGGGGTGCAGCAAGCATCTCGGGGGTTCCTGGCAGCTGTGTCCACTAATCTCGGCCAGGGGGTTACCCTGTTTCCTTCGCCGAGGGTTTATATCAGGCATTTTCGGGACTTTCCCTGTTTACTTCGGCTGTGGTTGTTCCCGCATATCCTTAAACGTCGGGACATCTCAGGGTGTGAATACAGCGCAATTCCTATCCTATGTACTCGTCACACGTCAAGACTCTTGCGTCACTTTATTTGTAAATATATTATCCTTGCTATGTTTTACCTAAAAGTTTTATAGAAAGCATATGTCTTGCATGTTCAGTAAATTAAATTAATAAATAGGACACGTTTAGTGGAATGCAGTGGCGTGTGGTGCAGTGTTGCAAGATACGCTGATGCTTGCTCACTGCTGTATATTCTCGATGCGTGCAGCAGGAGCCAGTAACCAGAGTGCAGCTTGGAAGCTGAATGTATTCCAACCACTCACAAGCGAGCAGCAAGGAACCCATTACACACCTTCTGTGACGTCAGCTGCCGAGCTACGTTTTAGTGGTGGAAGTATAAACTAGCAAGCAACAGGGTACAGCACAGAGCTAATGCCGGCTTACCGTGCAACAGTTCACCACAAGCCACTAGTTGAATGGTTCTAATTCTAAAGTAAATATTTAAGTGAAAATATTAAAAATATATTAAATTGCATTTTAAACTTTTTTTATTAATTACAAATTATTGGTACAATCAATTGGTATTCAACGCGACAGACAAATGTTTTAGATAATACTTATTTTACTACCAAGAATCTTAAATACCGACAGATTCTTGAGTTTGTTTTTCAAATTTTCTATCGTGTAACATGTAATAAATATTTATGACATCAAAACACTCGTTACTGCACCCTTATATGTGAATGAATGTAATATGTGAATATAATAAAAATACTATTAAAATACATTAATTTTTTAGTAAATAATTAGTTCACAAAGAATGTAATGAGAAAAACTACAATATTATTTCAGTTTCTGAGTATTTGATGCTGTTTAGGAATTACGTAACATGTAAGGTCGCCTAGCCCAATGAAAGCAATTCAAGGGCTTTGACAATGGCAAGGACAAAAGGGTTGGAAAATGGAGGGGGGAAATATTGCCCATATCGAGTAAACTGCTAAAGAAGGGCATGGAGGGGTGGAAATTTTCCCTTCGTATTAAGTGAATACGGGATTGCAACATGTATTACGATCACTTGTACGCAGCCTGTAATATAGTGCATAATTCCTAACAGACTTCTTTTGCTGTGTCGGGCACGATGGCACGTTTGGCTGACGTCTTTGCGTAAGTTGTAAAATTTTAGTGATAATGCTTCGCTTTACTCTAATCCCTTATGCTAGGAACTGGACAGGAGGGAACCTGCTCGGGTCGTTTCTAATGTGTGTGACAATTGCTACAATAATCAACATTGTTGTTTTTAAATCTGCTCTATAAATGTGATACAATATTACACCCTTCTTTCAAAATTGTGGTTATAAAAACGGCACGTACGTATATGGCAACAAACAATTAGTTAGTGTGAACCCGTTAACCCCTGAACCATTCTTAAACAGAAATGTACAGTGCAAACACACTTTTATAAGTTCCGGGAATGATCAGATTTCGATAGCATGTTATAATTATTAAAAAACACCTTTTTAAAAAAAATTTATTAAAAACTCTAAATGGATAATTGAATCAAGTTCGTGTTAATAAGCATTGAAATGTGTGTGTGGCATTCGCTTTAATTTTCAGAAAGATATGTAGGAGTAAACTCTTTCTCCCCTCTTGAGTTTTCCACGTCGACGCCCCTCATTGAAGCGCAGTGTGTGCAGTAAGGTCGACAAGGAAAATATATAGTATGGTCCGCCTAATGTGGACATCCCCAAAATTTCCAGAACGGTTGCAGATCACGAAATACAGTTTTCGCAAAATAAAATTACTTACGGGGTCAAGTAAATTGCCACAAAGTGACAATTTGTAACACACATGGACATAAATAATTAAACCACATATGATTTTTCCCCTGGAAACATACCTTACTGGAGTATTTAGTGGTCTTTCTTTCTCTTCCAGAACCTAAGATAACACAGCTCCAATGCCTACATCACTACCATCAGTGACCGAAATGTACATGCCCTCACTTTTCGGAAAACCCAACTGGTGAAGATATCAGAATTTGCTTTAGCTTACTAAAAGAATCTTCACAATCACAGGTTCAATGAAATTTCCTTTTTGCTTCTGTCCGTTCATGTAGTGGCTTGGAAATCGTGGCGAACCCAAGTACAAATCGATGGTAATAGGCACATCATCCCAGAAAACTCCGCATTTCAGTTTTGTCATTTGGTGTTGGCCAATTTCTTATTGCTTTGATCTTCTCGGGGTCTGTTCCAATTCGGGCTGACCCCACATGCCCCAAGAACTTTATTTCCTTTTGGAAAAGGTGGCACTTCTTTGTAACTCGTTTCAAGTTGGCTGCGGATGCTTTCTAGAATACAGGGTCTAAGCATGATAGGTGCTCTTCGAACATATTTCCTGTCACAACAATGTATTTTAGGTAAACCTTACATATATCTAAAGGCGGGACTTTTTCCATTAGGCATTCAAATATGGCAGGGGCATTACATAGCCCAAAAGGCATAACTTTGAAATGCCAGGTTCCTTTTACGTTACGTACGACTACAAGGCCGCCAAGAATAAACACTCTTACATCTAGGCTGGTAACTCTGTTCAAGGGTTCACACTACTGGCTGGCACTCGGCCAGTTTTTACAAAACCGACACACACTTAATATATCCTAATTTACACATGGTATGGTGTTACTGTTATTACGACACACAGGTCGTGAAAAAAAGAAAAATACTCTCTTATCTTACTATTTCTGCCACCTCCCTCTTATGCAGGCGGTGCTGAAAAACAACAGTATTGTAGATACTGGAAAAATACACACCCTATTCTTATCTTAAGTTACTACACTCAGATACAGGCATCTGGCATTTATTTTCACTTAGGACGTCCTGCACTTATTTTTTTCACCGCACCGATGTGGCTTCTCACACATTGTAAGGTTACACAGATAAATAATTAAAACACTTCGTCGCACTTTTAGTTCCACGGTTAGGTAGTGCGTGCCCCTTACCTTCCTCTCACAGCAGGTGACATGAGAAAAACAGGCTTCCCTCATGTCACACAGAGTCTGTCAAAATTACTTTAATTGTTGTAGTCGGCTCGGTTCGCGAGGTCTGTACTTACGACGCTCTCTGTAGAAGCCTGGTTCCTCCCGGCCTCTGCAGATGCGCCAAGGTTGTACATGCCTGGCTTCAATCCCCGTCGGACTAGGGGGCGGGTTGCCCCGCACTGGATCCCTGACAGCGTGCGGGGCAGAAGACTGCGTTGTCATCCTCTCGCCCAGCAGGCCTGAAGATGCCGCCGCCTCGGAACTCGTACCTGGCTCGGCTGCTGGCATCCGGTACTTCCTCGCCTGTAGGGTTTGGTGTCGGGTTCGTTGCTCGGCTGGTGCAGATTCGTCTTGGGGTAGCTCCGTTTTCCCTGTTACTTCACTCGCGCTTTCTTTCTCTTCTTCGTTTATTTCCGCCTTTCTCCCGCTCGACTGTTCGCTTTCGCTCGCCCTTCCGCTTCTGCCCACTTCTCCTTCGTTCGTGCACTCTCCCTCCCTCGCCTGTTCGCTTCCGCTCACTCGTTCTTCGCGCGTATCTTCTCCCTCCCTCGCCTGTCGGCTTTCTCTTGTTGCATCTGGCGCCTGTGTATTTTCCGGCCGATAAGTGGCTGTGGTTTCCAGCTCGTTTATCGGCAGGTGTTGGGGCCCCTGCGCCCTTGAGACACTGCGATAGCGCGGAGGGGCAATGGCCGGCTTATCGTTTTGACCCCCTATCCCCGCGCCCTGGCACACCATTCGGTGACCTAGTGACACACTGCGGGATTCCCCTGGGCTGTTATTTGTACTTCCTGTGGGACTATCGGGGTAGGGTTCGGGTATAGGGCGCATCTGGTTCCGTGGCACCTTATGCATATTCCCCCTCTCGTCCTCTGCCCAATATACATTCCCCTGCCTCTCGACTATTATATACGGCCCCCGCCACTTAGGCGCAAATCCCGCACAGAATTTCTCACTAGCTCGGCTTAAAGGATGGTTGCGTATTAATATGTGACTACCCTCGGGCAAGTGATGTCTGGTGGTCGCTTGTTTGGGGTATTTCCGCCGGATATACCGTTGTTGGTTTCTCTGAGCTGCTCCAGTTCTCCATACAGCCTCTCTTCGTATTTCTTCAGGGGCGGGAAGTTCTGTAGGTTCTGTTTCCCATTGCCATTCTCCAGGTCTGCGGAGAGTATACCCCAGTATTAGGTGGCTGGGAGAAGTTCCAATGGCATCATTGTGCCGACGTCGCAATGTATACAGGATCTCAGGTAGCTGTGTGTCCCATTGAGTATGATTCGTCCCCATTCTAATTCTCATATTCTTCTTTAGTTCTTGATTCCTGCGTTCGGTAGGGTTGGCCTGTGGGTGGTAAGTTGGAGTCGTCCAGTTTTCAGCCCCCCATGTCTCACAGGCCTTCCTCCATTTCCCCCCCGTAAACTGGGTTCCATTATCGGTTAACACACATTTCGGGTACCCCCATCGTGGAAATATCTCTCGCTCCATTTGCCGGATTATTGTGTGTGCCTCCTGGTTGGGTAACGGGAACGCCTCTGTCCACCTGGAGAACAGATCGGTCACGACTAGGAGGTATCTCTTTCCTCGGGGTGTGCGTGGGTAGGGGCCCATGATATCGACTGCGATGTGTGTCCATGGAGTTTTCGGTCGACGGGGTGTGTATCGTATCTTTGGTGTAGGGTAGGCCTTGTTTTCATAACATTTCTGACACCTGGCGACGTATGCCCTCACATATCGACTAATTCCTTGCCATGTATATCTGTTGGTTAGGGCCCTTAAGGTCTCGTGAAAACCCGGATGTCCTGCGTGGGGGTGGTCATGGTGGTGTTCACATATACTGTCTCGTAGCTCGTGGGGGACCCAGATTTTCCATTTATCTGCTGGTGGGTGCAGTCTGGCCCAGATTATGCCATATCTTCCCTCGTACTGTCCTGGATACCTCCTCATTAACTCCTGTAATTTGGGGTCGGCCTGCTGTTGGTCTCGTAACAGATTTATGTTTTCGTGGAACTTCACTAACTGTAGTTCCACATCATCTGGCCGTGGGAGTTTTGGAGGAGAGGGGGGCAGCATTCGCTCCCAGTCGTCAGTTTCTGTCTCTTTGTTGGGACTCTGTGGTCGACGGGATAAGGCATCGGGCAGCTCGTTGTTTGAGCCTGGACAATGCTCGATGGTGAAGGAGAATTCCATTAACAATAAGGCCCACCTACCCAATTTGGCTTTCTCGTCACTCTTGGTTTTCAGCCATGTAAGGGCCTTATTATCCGTCCTGAGAATGAATGGTCGGTCCTCAAGGTAATAGCGGTATTTGCGGACTGCCCAAATAACTGCCAAGCACTCCTGCTCATTGCTGTGGTAGCGGCGTTGTGTCTACTTTAGGATGGTACTAGCATACGCGATAATTCGTCGCTGGTTCTGTGACTGCTCCTGGTATAGGACAGCGCCCATTCCGGCTCCACTTGCGTCGGTCTGTAAAATTAGGGGTAATTCTGGCATAGGCCGGTATAGCATGGTTATGTCNGTCTGTAAAATTAGGGGTAATTCTAACATAGGCCGGTATAGCATGGTTATGTCGCCATATCGCGCCTTTAATATTCGGAATGCTTCTTCGTGTCTGTCTGTCCACTTCCAGCGAGTTGTTTTGAGTAGGAGTTCGTTGAGGGGAGCCATAATAGGGGCGACATCTGCTATAAACTCTCTGAGCCAATTACATAACCCCAGAAAACGTTTCAACTGTCTCCTGTTAGTTGGTACTCTCGCCTCCTCAATCTCTCTCACTTTCTCGGGCTTTGGATAATTCCCGTCGGGGGTAATTATGTGCCCTAAGTATTCTACTCGGGTCTTCCCGAAGTGACACTTCTCCAGTCTACACGTGAGTCCATGTAGCTCAAAGCGCTCCAGGACTTTTTGCGTGTGCACCTGATGATCTTCCCATGTGCGCGAATATACAATGACATCGCCTAGGTATGCTAGGCAAAATTGGCCGCTATAGCCCGTCAAAACTACTGCTGCCATCAGTCTTTGGAAAGTAGCGAGTGCATTCTTCAACCCGAAGGGCATTACCCGAAACTGCAGGGTTTCACCTTCTGGGGTTGTAAACGCCGTATATTTCCGGGATCCTGGGTGTACTGGGATTTGCCAGTATCCACTGCGCATGTCTAGAGTGGAAAATATACGTGCGTCCCCTAGGTCGCGGAGCATATTAGCCAGGTTTATAGTTGGGGGTGCTATAGGGTATGTGATATTGTTTAAGGCCTGGTAGTTCACACAAAAGCGAAGTTCTCCATCTTTCTTTGGCACAAGCACCACTCTGGCGTTATATGGTGAGTCAGTTGGCTCCACTATTCCTTGCGATTTCATCTCGGCTACCTGGTCTAAAATTATTTGCCTGCGGTAGGCGGACGGGTTACCTGGTCGGCAGTATATGGGGCGAGCATCGGTTACGCAGATTTCATGTTGAATGGCCGTGGTCTGATTTAATCTGCCGGTATGCTCAAATACGGCTACGTGATCGTTGAGTATCCGCAATAATGTCCTGAGTTGGTCAGCCTCGAGTTGGTGGTTTACGAGAAGTAATGTTTAAAGAAGTAATTTTTGTGTGTTTATTGGGGCTTCCCAGTTAATGGTCATCCTATCCTGCTTCCCCAAATATAGGCGCTGTTGTCCACAGTCGATTATGCAATTTTGGCTTGTTAGCCAATGTTGCCCGAGGATAATCTCCTC
>NQII01003088.1:10931-36983 GCA_002778355.1 Clitarchus hookeri | reverse complement strand
TGTGGGACAGCGTCGCTCTAAAATTCCTAAACCGTCACACGACAACAGTGTATATATTCCTGGGTTATAAATCACTTATATTAGTTATCTGACTATTTTATTCCCGTTTACACTTTATATCACACTATTTATTTGGGTATTTACAGTTTCATTTACACTCTCTTTAACATTGCTTACTTTATTGTCAAGGCTATTAACACTCGCGCTCATTTGGCCGACTGAACACCTCAGTTATAATGCTCGCAATGCTTCCAATTCTGCTGATATTTTTCTAGTTAACATTCACTGTGATGGTTCGACAAAACATTCTTAATTTTACAGCGTACATCTATTAAAATGAATTAATGTTTTAATGCACTTGGTAATAGCCTAATGACAAACTTCATTTATACTTAGATCCCCTCAATTCCACGTTGACACCTATGTTACAAACGCCTGAAGTGCATATCCGAGTTGTTGAGTGATGGAGGTCTTAATAAAAATACAAGAACTAAATTTTAATGTATTAACACAGCTATTATTTACAGTATTAAATTATCTCTCTCTACTATTACTCTTTTTATTTATCAGTGAGCGCAATATTTAATGTCAATTTCAACTCTTATTAACGTCATTCTTAATGTCTCTGTTTGGTTATAGTCGATTAACTCATACTCCTCTTTAGCACGCATTCAATCCGTCTGCTGCCATCATTTGTAATGTATTTCATCATGCATCCAGTCCAATAGTCCAGCCTGTCAGTCGCAAACTTCAACATGATGCTCGCAGTTACAGATGTTCCTCCTGCTGGTCACTTCTCTCGCCGTTCGTGTCTCTTCTGGTTCATCGTCTCTCTCTCAAACGCCAGACACTCATCGACAAAAACTGCCGTCTTGGAAGCCCGACAGGCTTTTATAGACGCTGGCCTTGACCTGGAAGGTTCGCCGTACCCTGAGTCACGCTGAGAGAAACTAGGACAGTAGTAATGACTATAACATTCCATCAATGATATCTCAAGGACACACGATACCCAAGGTCGGAAGCGGTGCGCGCCCTGATAGGCATAACAGGCACGCTTTGTAAACATTCCTTTGTGAAAAGTCGCTATGTCTCTAGTTGCAACTGATAGCCCGCGGGTCAATAAATTATCCATGCCTCGCATGCTCGCAGAGCGGTCGCCTATAATTATATGAGGAGACAACATCCCACTATCGAGCATGAATTTGATGTGCGACACATTAAAAAAAAATTGAAAAAGTTATAATAGTAGAACACAAGAATTCGGATATTCATTCTTGGAAATGGAGTATAAATATTTATTTTCTGTGGCCGGCTCAGTCTTGTGATGGAGACAGTGAATTGTTAATTGAAAAATTTGTATCGATTCTCCATCATTTAAAAAGAGCACGAATGGTGCAAAATATTTAGAAAATATGTTGCGCACATGAACTATTCAGCGAGGAAGGAAAATCAAGGATACTGTGGCTCAGCAGTGGTTCTTAAGCCTATTATACGATCAAGAAAATATTATTGGATATAAATTTTTTAAGCACTTAAAGCATGTAAAATATTACGAAAATACTGGTAATTTGNTAAAAAATTTGTATCGATTCTCCATCATTTAAAAAGAGCACGAATGGTGCAAAATATTTAGAAAATATGTTGCGCACATGAACTATTCAGCGAGGAAGGAAAATCAAGGATACTGTGGCTCAGCAGTGGTTCTTAAGCCTATTATACGCTCAAGAAAATATTATTGGATATAAATTTTTTAAGCACTTAAAGCATGTAAAATATTACGAAAATACTGGTAATTTGGAAAGTTATAGCAACGTTCGTTTAAACTATGCGGCAAAAAGAGTTGACTTCTCTTACAGAGGTTTGCATATGTGGTCAATTTAAACTGTATATGGCTGTAACTGGAATGTAAATAAACACACTGTCGGATACAGAAGTCAATATTCGAAGTCATCTCGTGAGTTAGTTCTCAATAATAAGTACGCACTTTCAAGTGGTGGTTGGAAAAAAAGACAATGTGATAGATAGGGAGCCGAGAGAAGCCACAGGTCTTTCGCTGCCGAAGAACATCGCTCCAGTACCTCACCCGTCCGTTGACGCTTTAAATAAGTATCACCTCTCTCGCGCTGGGCATTTCTCTCAGTAAGCAGGGATGTTTTAGTATAATCTTTTTTTAAATATTTTCATTTAAAAAAGCATATTTAAATGATTATGAGTGTGTTTAGTTAAAATAAAGACAAATAAAAGAACACATCTCATTATGTGCCATAGACAATTAGTAATGATATTGAAAATTAGGTGGATAACAGAAATAGCCATAATGAGGCCATATACAACTGTAATGTTTAAAACAAATGTAATTTTCGTATGGTTCGGGAAAATTAATCTGATTTTGTTAGCGACACACGAAGGAATTACCACCCTGTTGTGTTGGTGTAAATAGCTGTCAAGAAATTTATTCACGAGATGAATTGTTTATATGCTGCGCATTTCCATGTTTTGTTAGTAGAATTTTTTGCTGTAAGTTGACGTAATTTTACGCTGCTTTTTGTTTTCATGTTTAAATAATGGCGAGTAATGGTTATAACTGCCTTATCTAAATTAAGATTATTAAAATAAGCCTTTTCTGTAACGTAGTGCTATAGACTGATGTGTTAGTAGTCCTCACGTTATCTATTTGACAACACCACATACGTCATCTGTGGTCATTTTAACACAATTATTACACGAAGACCATGAACGATCTCGTGCCTTATCCGCGGTATTCACTTCATTGATATCGTTGTTTTGGCAATCGATGTCACGTCAATATTCTCTCTCCGACTGAACTGTTTCGTGTATATTTTCACTCATATTCACTGAAAACTACACACACAGTAACATGACCCGCGTTCTCAGTGTAACATTCGTATTTTATTTCTAATGCCAGACTGGTACGGAGAAGGGTGAACGCGCGCCACTGCCTATTAGCGTGTTCGTTGCCCCCAGTGATGCCTGCCAGCATGGCGGGCGATGAAAGGAATGACTTCACAGCGCGCGAAATATTTATATGTATATCTCGCGGCGCAGCTCTGGTTTGACACAACGTATTCTCCTCTGATATGTTGCATTCGTTTTTTATTTTTTACAATAAAAACCGGGAAATTGACATTTGTGTTGTGTCCCCCTTGTAAGTTTAAATTTATATTTCGGGTACTGTTCTTTTTTACTCTTTACCAACATAACAACGTACATTTAACTAATCTTTTGATATAATATTCTTCATGCGGCAGCGTTTCCCATTTCGATTCCGTTAATGTTGGTCACTTCATCTGTCAAATATACTGTACTAACGTGAAACGGAAAATAGGCATGATTTCTCTACTGGCGGTCACTTTCATAGTTTCATGCCGAAGCCCCTACATAACTCAGTTTATTACAATCAAGCCGATTCTGGTGATTCTAAGCCAATTTACATATGAAGCTCTCGTCATTAAAAGACGTTTCTTACATAAAGACATGGCGTAATCTCAAAACGCAAACTTTTTTGAACAAATACGATGTTTGTCTAATTTTAATTTATGAGTGGCAGTTATCTCAATGGGTGAGATACGTTATATTACAGCATTAGACGAATGGAAGCAACGCTCAAAATATTAGTTTACTGGAGCAAAGTCCAATGTAGGAGGTTCTTGGGAAACAAACGATGCAACTTCGTGTTGCGTAATAGAGAAAACAACTACCAGTGATTTGGTCCAATTAATTCTTCTTTTCCAGTTTCTGGTAGAGTTCATGGGAAATTATTTTATTCCAGTATAAATGTATAATAGTATAGCAAACTTTTGCATAACTGAGAAGTGAATGTAGAAACAGAGAAGCATTCGTCCTCGCAATCGGAAGCTTATTCCTTTTCTTTCCCAAGTATTCGGCAACTCCACTCGTAATACTCTAGTGTTCTAGATATTTAAGTACATAATAGAGCAGTATAATATTCATACTGCATATTTCTACGATTTATATGAATTAGTCCGAGTTCGCAATCTCAAAATGGCATATTTCATTTTATGATAATTGTTGTCATTTTAAAGGAATCTCTTACCACTTAATATATTGTGTGTATAATTTGGCAGCTTTCTGGTGTGTTAATATGTATTGTATTCTCGCAAAGAAAGTTAAGGTTGAATAAGGGCATTAAATTTGGATGTTTCGTAAATTGGTTGGCATTACTGGTGGTATACGTGTATTGGGCCGTGTATTGTTTGCGTATAATGTCAAATGAGTAGTAGTGTCGCTATCACGCCCCCTAACAATGTTGGGTACAGAGACACGGCGCGATAGAGGTTTCCCACGTAATGCAATGTATAAGCCATTAACTCTGGCGTTTACTTCATCTCCTCCTTGGGTCTCCGTACGGACGCCGAGCTGCCTCAAAATCACATTGTTTTAAATATATCTATAAAAATACATTGTGTTGGATACACGACCACAAGCATAGAAAACTACATCATGACAACACTCCTTACAAATTAAAACAATCTTTTTGCTGAGCTGGATGGATATATGTTGGCACGTATTTATAAGATATATATGAGATGCCACGAGACAAATTATAGTTGATGAAACATATTAACAACTATTGTCTAAATATTTTACTTTTGATGAGATTTTGCTGTATCACTTCGCTTATTGTTGTTAGAACAGCCCATAAAAAGCGTTTGAGATATTCGCCTCTAAAAACCTCTCTTTTTGTTGCAAGTGACCCGTGGGATGAGGAAGGGATTCGCGATAACGTCGTGCCTGTAAGAAATTTCTTCGCGAGACTAACGTGCTTGGTATTTTGTAGCGTAGGTACAATAAGCGGCTAATTCCAGTCCCTACTCCATGTGTTTTCGTTGAGTGAAGTTGTGTGTCTTAACGATAGTACGAGATTCACCGCCGATAATAGTGAAGCGCAGCGAAGAGGGTGGGAGGAAAGAAAACCCACCTAACAACAGCAAGTTCGCAACGTTTACCACGTCTAAACGCTATGCCACCGTGGCCCTAAGTTGGTATCAGGCGAAAAGAATTGTGTTCTTATGTGCGAGTTTGAATGAGTCAACCGATTTTTGTACGCATACTCCTGCCAAGATATTTATTATATTTCGTTTAATACATTCTCTTTATTTTACGTAGCTTGTAGTACGGTTGGTTTTCATTGTTGTTTTGGTGACTAGAAAGTTACTTATAATGAAACATGCCTATTTCGAAGATATATTTTTCTGAGTTTTATGAGATTGTCACAGATAGGGAGCACCCCCAGGAAACCCCACCATTCCATGACAGTAACCTTAAATTCCCCTTCCTTCCATTCCACTTTTTTTAATCAAAATGAGTCCTACCAAAAACCTTCAATCAGCAGAGTTTAAATAGCAAGAGTACAAACCTATAACGCAGTCGTAATAAATTGCGACAATTTGACCATCCCGTGATATGAATTTGAATACGAGATAATTTGCCCCCAAAATTGTGAGAAATGATTCAACCAATGGTTAGTTTTCTTTTCCTCTATCTCGGGGCTTATTACTTTTATCTCATAAACTGCCTATATCAAAAATACAAGCATTATAAAAATACAAATAGCGAAACCGGCTTTAAAATATGTTACAATTACAATGTTTGTTATGAAAATTACAGGAAGCTACATTTAATAATGTGCTCCCATAGCAATACAAACTTAGCCAAAATATTATAAAATTGCCAAATTACAGAGGATATAAAAACTTATCTTAAAATTTTCCCTATACATGCCTTATAAAATGCCCTCATCAAACATGGCAGGATATGCCTTCTGCCAAGTTATAATGTTCTCATCGTGAAGTCCCTATCCATTCTCTCTCGCAAGGCGAAAGACAAATCCCATTTATAGTCGGGAAATACGTTGACCAGGGTGTTGAGGAACATCCCGGATGGTTTCGTTGTGGTTCGAGTCCAGTAACATTCAAATTTTGATGACATCGAAGATAGCGTCGGACTGTTGCTAGACGCCATCCATACACTTTTGAAGGATGGTGGTATCGTTGGTCGAGGGGGGGGGGGCACAACCCTCCACGCCGACAGTCTGCGTTCGCCTTCCAAGCCACGCAGCCGCATCGGAACCAACGTCCACGACGACTTACGTCTAACGGGTCACCAACTAGGTAAACCTCAGCTCCCTCGTCGATATACCCCCGTGTTAGGACGTACAATTTCCTGTCATGATATTAGTACTGGATGTACGGTGTTCCAGCACCGTCACAAGATAACCAAATAATATAGCAGCTTCCAAAATTGATATTGTTATTTATCTATAGTGGCAGTCTTATAGTGAAAAAGCCATGCTATCTCCGTGCCATTATTTGTAAGCATAGTTATCCATAAATTTACACCATATTCTGTCATACCACCCAATTAACTAAAACACCTTTTAAAACAAAACGAAAATGCAAATAAACTAATTAATATATAGTATTACTGCCCGTAAAAATAAACCTATAGAAGTTTCTTGATATAATTTACACTGAATTTATGCATTGAAAAATATGCACTGCTTACACTGCAAAACAGCCAGTGCTTACTTTGCAAAACCGTCAGTGCTTACACTACAAAACTGTCCGTGCTTACAGTGCAAAACAGTGAGTGATTACACTGCAATACAGTCACTGCATACACTGTAAGACATGCAGTTCCCGAAAATAATTTTATTCTACAGTTTGGTTTATAGTTTGTTTAATTAACTATGAACCATAAAAGAATGATGCCATGGAAAAATGGTCTTCTAGAATAGTTGGCCTACCAGGGGAATTTATGTTATTGTTTTGTTGTAAGTGAACAGCACTGAAAACATAATACTTCTTGAAAGATAAAATCTGACGATAGCATTATATTATCTACTTGTAATTCCATTAATAATACAGTAGTATTTTACTGTTAATTTAATGTTTAGTAGCACTCATAGAATCTAGTGATTTTTTATTTTTATCGCCTACCACAAAATGACAAACTTTTGGACTGTGAAGAAGCAAACTATTTAATTTGCAATAGTTTTTTCTTTTTTATATAGAACGAATACTTACCAGTTATAGCTTAATTTTTTCCTGTGCACCATAAAATAATCTCTCTCTTCCACGTTATAAAACGCCACTGTATTTTAGACATAAAATGTACAAACAAATAAACCATATCTTCTGGCTGGACCAAATTGAAATATATTTTCTAGTCAACATAATAGGTGATTCGATAAACTTGTTAATTAGCCACAACTGATACATTTGCTAATTAAAAATATATTAGAAACATTTGATAAAATAATTAATCACATTTTCTAGACTATTTGTTTTGAAAACAATTCAAATTAGTCTCAGAAATGTATAAATATATAAAAGTATTAAAAAAATAGAGAAAGCCACTTTGGACAAGTAGATTACTGCATATCGCTTGTCTGATATGATAAAACTAGAAAATGACAGAAAAAAAAATACCCATGGTAAATAATTTTCTCTGAACACGAAATGACCTTTGAAACGGCTTGTACATGACATATATCCCACAAATAACTCTCTTCTAGACCGTTGGCCGTATACCTGGATACTTAACCGAGCAGTCTTTTATTTGTATAATACTGTACTGAACAACTTAAATCTACTGTATAATGGCATATTTGCCTGCTGTATTTCCGTTGATGAAAACAAATTTTTAGTGTTTCTGAAAAAGGCTGACCTCGCGATAAATAATTGTATCATTTTGGCTGTTGTTTATTTCAGGTATCAATAATGTTGAAACTGGAGTCCATTATTAACGCATTAAAAGTAAGAACTAACGAAGTTAAAAAAAAATTCTAAATAGTAAAAACAAGATTTTTTGTTTTAAATAATGTGTTTCCTAATACGGATTACGATAAAGATATTATTTCAATTCTTTAGAAAGTGTTTTTTTGTTTTAACGTATAAAACACACGAAATTATATCGTATTTATTAAACAAGCGAGAACAGCAGAGCAAACTATGTTTATAAATTTTTTCTATGGTTACAGTAATCGATTGTACAAAGAGGTAGGAGATGACATTAAATTGGAGACAATTACAAATCCTCAAATATCCAATCCCCTCACTTTCAAAAGGAGGTTGAGAGTTGCGATAAAATTAGGAAGGAGGGTTTTGAGTGCGAGAATAATAACAGAATGTTTCAAACAATATATATTTTTGTCTTTCGATATTTTGTGCTTTCGACCTTTTTGTCTCTCAACATTTTCTGTTTCCAATCTTTCTACTACGGAATTTTTATTTTAAATGTTGTTGTCATTCGAACTTTGTGGCTTTCCATCTTTTTATATTTCGATATTTTGTGCTTTAGAACTTTTTGTCATTTTTTTTTTATTTTCAGTATTTTTGTAGTTATAGCATTCTTCATTGCTGCTTATTATCCGGAAACGTACAAAGTATTCTGCCCCTAGCATTGTCTCCCTATTAGCTTCCGAATATAATATATCTCTTAAAATTTCTCTCATTCATTGCCCTCGACAGCCAGGTAGTTCAGAGATATGGTTAGGTTAAAGCTAATTGGCGGCCAAGAAGTATTAGCCACTAGCAGCTTAGATATGTATGGGGGAATGTTTCAATCTTTTGGTCTTTCAAACTTTTTGTACCCTCCCGTTTCTTAAATGAAAAAAATACCCACTGTTAAAGGGAGTTATTTTATGAAGTGAAGGGAAGATAAGTTAATTGCGTATGCAAATGACAGAGGTATGGAACCAATCAGAGTAATGCGATGCGGTCAGCAGCGCCTACATAATACAACAAGCGTCTGGCAAAGTTGCTAAATCGGTTACTGCTGCTACAATGGCAGGTTATCAAGATTTAAGTGAGGTTAAACGTGGTGTTATTTTCGGCGCACGAGAGATGGGACATAGCATCTCTGAAGCAGCGATAAAATTTAGATTTTCNAAAAGCGTCTGGCAAAGTTGCTAAATCGGTTACTGCTGCTACAATGGCAGGTTATCAAGATTTAAGTGAGTTTAAACGTGGTGTTATTTTCGGCGCACGAGAGATGGGACATAGCATCTCTGAAGCAGCGATAAAATTTAGATTTTCGCGTACGACCATTTCACAAGTGTACCGTGAATATCGGGAATCCGGTAAAACATCAAATCTTCGACATCGCTGCGGCCGGAAAAAGATCGTGAACGAACGGGACAAACAACGACTGACGAGAATCATTAAACGTGACAGATGTGCAACCCTTTCTCAAATTGGCGCAGATTTCAATGCTGGGGCATCAACAATTGCCAGCGTGCGAACTACTCAACGGACCATCATTGATATGGGCTTTCGGAGCCTAAGGCCCACTCGTGTACCGTTTTTGATTGCACGACACAAAGTTNACTCAACGGACCATCATTGATATGGGCTTTCGGAGCCTAAGGCCCACTCGTGTACCGTTTTTGATTGCACGACACAAAGTTTTACGCCTCGCCTGGGCTCGCCAACACCGCCATTGAACTGTTGATAACTGGAAACACGTTGCGCGGTATGATGAGTCTCGTTTCCAATTGTATCGGGAGGATGGACGTGTACGGTTATGGAGACATCCTCATGAATCCATGGACCCTGCATGTCCACAGGGGACTTTTCAAGCTGGTGGAGGCTCTGTCATGGTATGGGGCGTGTGCAGTTGGCGTGAAATGGGACCCCTGATACGTCTAGATACGACTCTGACAGGTGACAGATACGTAAGCATCCTGTCCGATCACCTGCACCCATTCATGTCCATTGTGTATTCCGACGGACGTGGACAATTCTAGCAGCACAATCCGACACCTCTTACGTCGAGAGTTGCTACCGAGTGGCTCCAGGAACACTCTTCTGACTTTAGACACTTCCATTGGCCACCTAAATCACCAGTCGTGAACATTATTGAGCATATCTGGGATGCCTTGCAACGTGCTGTTCAGAAGAGATCTCCACCTTCTCGCACTGCTGTGAATTTGTGGACTGCCCTGCAGGATTCATTGAGTGAATTGCCTTCTGCATACCTTCAGACATTAGTCGAGTCCATATCACATCGTCTTGTGGCACTTCTGCGTGCCCGCGGGGGCCTACACGATATTAGGCAGGTGTTCCGGTTTTTTTGGCTCTTCAATCTATAATGGTTGTATAACAAGTTGACTAAAGAAAAGCGCAAAGTAGGGAAATGTGATACAGTTCTCGTTTCCTTAACAGAAGAGGCTATTTTAAGGGTGCATTCTTGCCGTTTCTAGTCGAACAGTGAAACAATGACGTGACGATTTCGATGCATTTATTAAAGTTTCGAAAGAGCGATTAGGAACTTGAGGTGAATGCGAATAAAGCGACTGAACTGGTAACTAAGTTGAACATTACGCCTAGGAATATGCCAACTTTTGACAGGTATGTACATCCAGTTGCATACTGCTAGGCGAAGACAACTGCACGCAGTCTGGGTTAGATGGTTAACCGTTTCGTTACCGAATGCATATATGCTGATTTATGCCAAGCGGTAACCCATGGCATTAGTTTACGTTATATTTTTTTTNTTTCGTTACCGAATGCATATATGCTGATTTATGCCAAGCGGTAACCCATGGCATTAGTTTACGTTATATTTTTTTTTATTATTACTTCTTTGTAAGTGTTTATTATGTCTGCAGCAAAACAGAAAAATTTGGGATTTGACATCAAATTACTAAAAAAATATATAAAAGTGTGAAAAAATTTTATTCCCGTAAAATGTTGTCACAAAATGCGTACAAGTTGAACAATAATTGGTACTATTGTAAAATAATTAATTTTTTTGGTATCCGACACNTTTCGTTACCGAATGCATATATGCTGATTTATGCCAAGCGGTAACCCATGGCATTAGTTTACGTTATATTTTTTTTATTATTACTTCTTTGTAAGTGTTTATTATGTCTGCAGCAAAACAGAAAAATTTGGGATTTGACATCAAATTACTAAAAAAATATATAAAAGTGTGAAAAAATTTTATTCCCGTAAAATTNAAAAGTGTGAAAAAATTTTATTCCCGTAAAATTTTGTCACAAAATGCGTACAAGTTGAACAATAATTGGTACTATTGTAAAATAATTAATTTTTTTGGTATCCGACACCCTTAACGTGAACGTGTCGTACGCATACGTACAATAAATTATAGGAACCATGAAATCTTCCGTCGAACGCTTGAAATATCTGAGATCGAGGTTCGACAGTTATCGTACCGTCACTCCTTGAGTGTAACGGTCACCTTTAACACAAGAATTTGCACCATTGTCTTCTCACGACATTTCAACTAGACCAGCCCTTCTACCTGAAAGTTTTCATGCGGTAAATATGATATTATCAAGGGCGCCTTTTACCTCACTGTGTATGAGCTATAGATACCGTGCTAACGGGCAGTCCTAAAGATTGTAGCATTGAACAAAGAACGTTATGAGGTTCCCATATTAATTAATGACACAATTTACGGATCTCTTTTAATACCTTTGCCTAATTCCTTTTTCCTACTCATTGTACAGTCTTCCGCCATGAAACTTGCGGCTATAGATGGTTCATGCGTAATTGAAATCAGCCGTTAAAATAATTCCCGTCATTAATTGCGTATATCTGAACGGAAATACTAATCGATATATCTACAGTAATGTTGGCAGTAGTATCTGCAGGGGGCCAAACTGTGTGAGGGTTTTACAGTAATCTAAGAATAATACATATAGTACCTAAACACACGGATATTATTCTTTTTTCATACAATTGTTATATAGTCGCTGATTTTGGGATATAAACTGCCGCTTTATGTAACCAACATTTATTGGGTGATAATGAGAAGTTTACACTTATTGGACTATAGTGTAAGATTCGTAGCGAAATGCACTGGATCCTACCAAACACGACACTTAGGTGAAATTGTCAGATTTTTCCTTAAATATCAATCCGATATGGCAAACTTGGTACAGACACATTTTTTAATGATTCTTTCATTGGAAATTATTATTTCAAAAGAACCAATTTTCGTTCTATCACCAGTATCTCCAGTGCTATTAATCATTCCTTACCTTTAAAATTCCGTAATAGCGTGTCGAATAACGATTTTCTGCTTCACCATATGCAACAACAGATTGCCATAGAAAGTTCTGATAAAACAACGAATTATAAAAGCCAAAGAATTCAAGTCATTTTTACCTACAATGCCATAGGCGTTGTTCGTTTTAATTTTTTTAAAAGTCATTCCTTTGAATATTTTATCAAAAGTTCTGTTTTAAAGAGATACCTGTCCAATGTAAGATAGGCACCAACAGGTTGGTAATTTTTTCTCGGGGAAAATGAACGTTTTTTTTGTAAAAATTCGTAATTTATTGTTTTTATTTCAATGCACCAAGCGCCTAACACCATTTCTCTCCGCGCCTTTTTTTTTTTTACCGTCGTGCAATATACACGTATATAGTTAATTTTTCACATTGAATCCACAAATGCATTTGTTTATCGAATAGAGACTTCTTGAACAGTTAACACGTGATTGTGGTGTTAAGAAAAGTCGAGCAGCTTTAAAAGTATAAATGGTGTGTAAGTATCGTTTCCCGTTAGAAGGACGACCGCGGCGAACTCTTCTTCGGTGTACATACTCCCGCCAGCGGCGAACAGTTGTTTCCAACCGTTCCTCTCCCGCTACAGGGCGAGTAAAGGCAGTGATCGCAGAACGAATGCACCCTCTTAGACGCCCATTTGCGAACTGCAGTTCTTATACAGTTACCGCCATTGGTTGGCAGCAGTGCCAAAAAAGTAATTAAATGTTTAAATAATTGGCAATTAAAATCTGTTTCTTTTGTTCCAGACACATTTGAGCAATAATTCTAATAGTGAAGCCTGACCACTGTACCTTCTAACTTTCGGACCTTTGATAAATCACTCCATTTATGATATCTTCGGTTGTTTAATAAATAAATCATACACTTTAAGAAATTATTCTCTAATTTACTGCATTATGGTGTATAGTGAGAAAGCGCGAATGATGTAGTCCATTCACGATTACTTCCAACTTTTCATAAGCCCAGCTAGAGTTCTGCTATCAGGATATTCCTCTGTCTCATGCAAACAAAGCTTAATCAAATATTTTTAAAAAAAATACGCCAAAGGGACAACGCACCGCATTCGTGGGCACTTCGTGAACCAATATTTTACGTAGGAACTATTTCTTAATACTCATTATCAACACACATATATTCTCTCTGTTTATATCCATATTAATTATAAATGTAATATTTTAATTCATACATCGAAAATAAGTAACAGTTCATTGTAATCAGAAATAAGGTAATTATATATTAACACAAGTATAAAACGCTTGTTAGATACGATATATTTAGAAAACAACCAAACACAGCATACACGTGGGGATTTTTCAAAGGTTTGATTCAAAAAGTGTGGAGAAATTGTGAATGGACTACTAAATGTATTTCCCGTACATCCATGGTAGCTTTCCTATATTGCTTAGAAAATAGTCAAATTTATAGGAAAGTTCTCAATTGTGTATAGTAGCAACGCTAAACACCCCCATATTTGCAGTCTGGTGTTTGTATTATTTCTAAACTGTCTATATGTTAAAAATTTCCNTTTTTTTTTTTTTTTTTTTTTTTTTTTTTTTTTTTTTTTTTTTGTTCAGTGAAACTTGACATATATTTTGTCTATATAAAAAATACTGTATGTAGGCCTATGTTTTTAATGGCTAGTAAGAGATAAACTCGTAATACGAGGAACCGGCAACTACCACCGTGGTACCAGGAGGATTCTGAAAAAATGCCGGCCATTAATAAACAAGCAGCGAAGCACCCTCTGCACTTGTGGCGTGGAACCATCTGTAAAAAAGTATCATCTGTCTCCTAGGAAACCACAGCATGCATCGCCAACTTCAGCCGCGCACCCCAGCAAAATGTCCTAACGTGCCAGACGGTAGACAAATAATTATTATCTGTGCTCTCTTGTACAGCGTGTGGGCAGTCGAGCCTCCTGTGCCTGTGCCTTAAAGGTAAAAACAGGAGTGGAATCCAGAGCAACATACGGTGTGCACAGCGCCCAGCACTAGTTTTTTTATTCAGCCACAAAGCCACGTCAGGCATTTTTTTTAGCCACTTCAGATGTTAGAATAATCCATGCTGTGCACACCGGCCAGATCCCATAAAGTCTGAAGCCAGACGATAATATGGCACTATCGTACTTTAATTGGCTGCGGTTGAATGCTATCTAATAAAAGAATATTACGCTCCTTCCAATCGCGGTGGGCGGGCTTGGATACCACCTCGCCTATCAACAGCATCGTTCAGAGTTGCATCTGCATGCACCACCTTGATGGGGCCGAGGACATCCAACCACTACGAACGCGCTTCGTGAACAGTCCTCTTACTCGGCGGACCAGACCGGCGTCCCTTCATTAGCGAGCATTTACCCTTCGAAACTGGGTCCGGTGACACGCCGCTTTGCTTCCCCAAAGATTACTCGAGCGACAAGAGCCCATCACTAAACCTAGCACTGTGTGTCGTGAGGTTCGGTGGGAGGGAATGCCCTCCTTCTCCCCGGCTACTGACGCCGCGCGTGCCGCCGTTACAGCCCTCGAAGCAAATACCCGCCTCCAGGCCTCCTCCCAGCGGGAGGTTCAACCAATCCCGCGCAGAGTCCTACCCGCGATCGGCAGGGTCAAAGGCCGGGGCTTCACGCCGATCCCCTGGGTCCCCACGACTATACCGGTGCACACTGAGTTTTCACCCAAAGCAGCCCAACTCCTCCAGGACGCCAGACGGACCCTTCTGCGGAGCTCCGCCACCCCGAGATCTACCCGAAGGCCTCAGTTGGGGTTGTGCACTCGGCTTGCTGGTCATCAACGCAGGCGAGGAACATATGCAGCCTCTGGAGAGCAGCACATGACCTCGCCGTGACTGATCGCCAGTGCACTGGCGCGGCTGCCACTAGCCAATCGTCCTCACTCTGTTAGCCACGGTGTTTTAACCGTGTTTCCAAACCTGACGTTTCGAGGAGGTGGAGATGGACTTGAACAGCGCTTGGCTATATATTCGCATCGCTGCCCCATTTCAGGGACCGTGTATCGGCCCACGCAGCAGCATAGGAACAAACCCTTCCCTAAGGTCGAGAAGGCCCCGCCGGATCTAGTCAGCCGGGGCGAAGCGCCCTCCACCGGACCTCGCAGTGGGCAAGTCTGGAGGTCCAGTAAGAAGGTTACACCACTTCATGCCGATTTGCTCTTACACCCAATTAAAGACCGGTGACCACCACGTAGGCCGTCACCAGGGGGATGGCCGAACTAGGATAGTCATTCCCGTAGTCACGACTGCCCAACCAGGCACTCTGGGGCGCTAAATCTATACACTTCCTACACACCGGGATCTGCTACTGGCTTTCACCAAGTGCATTTTCAGCCCTCCCCGTCGCCTGACACCCATTACATGTTGGTTGCCTGACCATCAGCCCAGCTCCAACCCGGCCTCCCAGGGCCGTAGACAAATAAACTGGAAATCTTTCGGAGCATGCAGTAGTCAGTCAGACACAAGGCTCGTTTCCAGTCCCGCGTGTAGCCAATTTCAGAGGAACCCGCCATGCGATTCCACTTGTGTGTTGTGGTCCGACCATTACATGAACTCCATGAAGACAGGCGCCTTAATCCCAAGGAATCAGAATTGGCAGATTCGATTCTGTCAACACAGTCGGTAATCACTCGTTTCGAATACCTGAAAAAAAAAGTTTGATATGAAAATTAAAGAAACTCTGTAGCGCAAAATAAACTTAATTTTTCATATGCTAATTTTACATTAAATTTAAATTTTATATGCAAAATCAGTTGCGGCTGCAGGACTTTATCACCTTTTTGATTAATACCAACATGATATTGTGATTTAAATTATTTACTAAATAATATTAATGTATATTTTCGAGGTTTGCAACCAATTTTACGGTAACTTGAGTTATTGCTTATTAATTAACTGTAATGTTTTAATTTTTTAGTTATTAAATATTTATCGAACACTGGACGGAGCGTTCCCAAACGGAAAAGAACTTTCCGAAGGTGTTTCGGTAGAACAATGTAACCAACATCTACACAAATTTTCAGGAGAACAAAGAAAACGTTTTACTTATGAACTGATGAACGTTTATTAAAACGGTTTGTGTGAAGATACAACAATTAATTTCGTATACACACAATTTTTGAATCCATATTTATTTTATATTTTCCTAATTTCCACTGTTACCTTCATCCTCCTCATCTGTCTCATTTAAACAACCTGGCATGTCTTTCTACGGCAGAAATTTAAATTCATGGTGGTATGTGAATGGTATTACACCTTTGGAGCACAAATTGTTGAGGTCCTTATACTTAGCCATGGATATTGGCATTCGAACTGAGTAGATTGTTTGTGGCAAAGAGAAACTGCTTGTTCGCCTTTTATTCACGTTGCATATTGAAATGCACTGGACTGCCTGGTGTCGGTTCTACAAAGGTAATAAAAACATAGCCAATGTTATTGCTTTTATACAACCTAACCTTAGTTACGTCTCGAATCATTCTGCTACCCTCCTCTCTTCTAATTTTTGAATCTGGCAAAATAGCCTCTTTAAATTCTCTCCAGTTGGAAATGTGCTATGAGTAAGCACTATCGCATTGTAAGGCCTGGTGTATGTCTCGCGTGCCATTCTGATGGAGCCCAAATGGTTTTGTTATTTATGAAAGATTCAATACATGCATGCACGTGTGTCATGGAATAGGGTAGCTGGTGCTCACTGAGAAAAACGTTTTTGAATATTTCGCAAAATATAACAGCATTGTTCACACCTACCTGTTCTTTTTTTGTACTGCATAGCTATCACAATATAAAGCAAACTGTTGCAGACTTTAATTTTATGTTCGCCTTTGGATAGGTAGTATGTCAAGAGTTATACTCCGCCTACTTTGTTGTTTTTTTGTATAGACTCGTTTCTTTCCTTCTCTTATGGAGGACAGCCAGAACGAATTCTGATCATGACTATCCAATGCTCTGTGCATGTCAAAGAGGTGCTGTATTTCACTCTCAAAATGTGCAGCACGTTTGTTTTTAGCATTTACAGTAAACACAGGGGTTAGGTTTAATGTTTTTTTTTTACGTACGATCTACCCCTACATTTTTTTTTTACGTTTTCGCAAAAGAGACTTTGTGTCCATATGACCAGACGTGACCTTACGGCATTTTCAAAGCATTTAGTAGGTTTTAACTTAGAAAAATAACATTGACTTTTTTTTCCACGCAACCCCGGATATTTTAGCCCGTCCATCACGAAACGTGACCCTGCATGCAATATGTCTTAAACGCGTAACCAACAACTTATGAGTTTTCTTCTCGCGTGATCCTGTCGCCTACTCCGTCATTATGTCATCTCGGTTTTCGTTGTCGCCGCTGAGACATCAGGGGTTGGCATCCCCCTCCCTCCTGACACCACTGCCACCCAACTGAGATGGTCGAGGGGATGATGACAAATTGTCCTAGTACTCGGCATCACTCTTTTCCTCCCCGCACCAGTCCAAACCCCCTCGTTGCTAAACAGCCAGCATCTTTTGTTGTCCGCCGACTGGTGCTAATATGTTGTGTGCAAGCTCGTAGTGCAAGCACCAAGAGGGTGTGCTAGACAACCAGGGTGAAATGTACTGCAAGTCCTGCTGTAATGTAAGGTTATGTTCCTAAAAGCCACCGATTCATAAAAAAAATATTTGTTTAAAGTTACATTTTCTAATTAGAGCAATGTTAAATCCAGTGGATACGTTTTAAATTGCCTTAAAATACCAGTAACCCATCTAACGTTTCATAAAGCAGTCATTATTTGCAATACATTAAAGACTTTAATTGTTATAAACAATTAACAAAATGTATAACAGTTTTGCCTTCCATGTTATGAGATGTAATTTTGAGATATTAAGTCCAAAAAACTTTCAGTCATATTATTTACAAGCCTCAAGTGACTATGTCGGGACACACATTGAAATGTCAGATTACTTACGACTCTTTTCAATTGAATTTCTTGAGTGTTCATACTAGCTCGACCCTAGCATTAGTTTATGCTTGATAATGATGTAGTTGCTAAATCATCTATTCGTAACAATATGCACATAGCTGTATTCACATGTATTCCTTTGCTATAGGATGCAAAATGTATTTATGTATGATGTTTCAAAGTTTAGTTTTTTATCGTAGACAGTATCACTACCGAAGAAGACTGTGGATAAACATACTTACATAAACACCCGTCTAGCATCCTATGTCTTGGCGGCTACTTTTGAAATACTTGATCGCTGCTTATACTGACTTTTACCAGAGCCATCGGCCGTTTGTGGTTGTGATCATGCTCGCTTGACGAATATGCCGTACTGGTATGTCTCGTAATTTATTAGTATTCACCCATTAACCACGTAGTTTGTAGACATCCATAATAGTGAGACCCATCGCTTTTTCCTCACAGATCATGACCATGCAATTAAATTTGGACCAGGACTTGTCGATGCGATCGAAATGAGCATGCTGCTCCTGGTTCTTCCACCACGACGCACGGCAGGTTTCCTGTTAATATCTTCANGCCGCTGAGACATCAGGGGTTGGCATCCCCCTCCCTCCTGACACCACTGCCACCCAACTGAGATGGTCGAGGGGATAATGACAAATTGTCCTAGTACTCGGCATCACTCTTTTCCTCCCCGCACCAGTCCAAACCCCCTCGTTGCTAAACAGCCAGCATCTTTTGTTGTCCGCCGACTGGTGCTAATATGTTGTGTGCAAGCTCGTAGTACAAGCACCAAGAGGGTGTGCTAGACAACCAGGTGAAATGTACTGCAAGTCCTGCTGTAATGTAAGGTTATGTTCCTAAAAGCCACCGATTCATAAAAAAAATATTTGTTTAAAGTTACATTTTCTAATTAGAGCAATGTTAAATCCAGTGGATACGTTTTTAATTGCCTTAAAATACCAGTAACCCATCTAACGTTTCATAAAGCAGTCATTATTTGCAATACGTTAAAGACTTTAATTGTTATAAACAATTAACAAAATGTATAACAGTTTTGCCTTCCATGTTATGAGATGTAATTTTGAGATATTAAGTCCAAAAAACTTTCAGTCATATTATTTACAAGCCTCAAGTGACTATGTCGGGACACACATTGAAATGTCAGATTACTTACGACTCTTTTCAATTGAATTTCTTGAGTGTTCATACTAGCTCGACCCTAGCATTAGTTTATGCTTGATAATGATGTAGTTGCTAAATCATCTATTCGTAACAATATGCACATAGCTGTATTCACATGTATTCCTTTGCTATAGGATGCAAAATGTATTTATGTATGATGTCTCAAAGTTTAGTTTTTTATCGTAGACAGTATCACTACCGAAGAAGACTGTGGATAAACATACTTACATAAACACCCGTCTAGCATCCTATGTCTTGGCGACTACTTTTGAAATACTTGATCGCTGCTTATACTGACTTTTACCAGAGCCATCGGCCGTTTGTGGTTGTGATCATGCTCGCTTGACGAATATGCCGTACTGGTATGTCTCGTAATTTATTAGTATTCATCCATTAACCACGTAGTTTGTAGACATCCATAATAGTGAGACCCATCGCTTTTTCCTCACAGATCATGACCATGCAATTAAATTTGGACCAGGACTTGTTGATGCGATCGAAATGAGCATGCTGCTCCTGGTTCTTCCACCACGACGCACGGCAGGTTTCCTGTTAATATCTTCACTGCTGAGCATTAAATGCTTGGCTCCCCACTCGGGAGCACAATGGGTGTAACGAGCTGGGAGGGTTTGACGATGTTCGGGGGAGGGGGTAGGTGGCTTGCTGCCCTGCCCCTCCTTCCCGCGAGGCCCCCAGGAAGCAGTGTTTACAACCTAATATGATGGGCTCGATTATTCCCCTCGGTCGACCTACACAAGGCCGTGTCCGGGGTATTGTGACCAAGCAACGGTAAAGCGCTAGGGAGGGGAAGTTTCCTAAGCAGGCCGTGTTGTGACATCATTCGTGGCGTCATAGAGAGGCAGAGCGAAAGATTAACTCAACTTTATAAAAATAAACTTACATGGCGAAAGTGTTGTATAGCAGTATCTTGTGTTTCAGTAGGTGAACTGGTTTAAGGTGATTAAAGCATTCAGAAAATGTTTCGTGAGCATAGAATATTTCATGCTGTTTTATTTTTTATGTCAATTTGTATTCTTCTCAGAAGAAAAATATAAACTATTCACCTTAATTGTGAAAACTTAAACTTTGTACGTTATGTAGCGATAATAAAATTCGGGAGTGTTTGCTATAAATGTTTGGTTCGTTTTAAAACAATTTTGAATGCTACTGGTATAATGTATACTTATATGTCTTCTTTCGGTAGTTTCATCATTTCTATTTGTAAACACATTTTTTAAATCGGAACAGCGGGTATGGCAAATTTTTTACTCAGTTGCTACATCTTAGTAACTGAACTTAAGTTCGACTTTATTGTTCATATTACTGTAACTTCCTTTTTTATGTCCTTTGCTGTTTGTTTCGATCCTTAATACCTGCTCAGCTTTCGAGGACGTCGAAATATTTACTGCCACAAAAATATTACTATGTCTACATTTAATTACGTGATTGCAAATATTATACGAAGTAATATTATGCTAAAGTAAAATGTATCTTAGTTCGTGATTAAACCCCACTTCCTTGTCACTTTTCATCATTACAAAATAGCGTAGAAAGTAACGCAGGCAACATAATGCGCAGTAACTGGTTAAAAATAAGCTTGTTACTAAACATTTTAAAAATAATTTATTATAAATATAATTTATGACAGGAGGGGAAAGATACCACTATGTTTATTTTGCACGGATAAGTTTGCCCGCTGAAGAAATGAAGGTCCTTTCCCAAATTTATCACCTATTAAAAAAAAAAAAATTCTTCGTATTCGTGTTATAATTTTAGTTTCATTGTAATTTTTCAAAATTTCTGATTTTAGGAAATGTCCATTTTACAAATTGTTAAATTATTTTTGCACTTTCCTTTATTATGTGTTATTGTTAGTTGTAAAAAGGCAGGAACATATTGATATTTTAAAGTTTGCATTATGCTATTTGTGACAAAGTTTATGTCGGTGGTTCGGATTTTACGTCCATATTGCAGTGTAAGTTAAATAGCTGAACTTATATAGCAGCTTTTTTTTTTTTTTAACTTTGCTTCACAAAAATTTTAATCAGCAGTAAATGAAAGAATCTGATATCATGGGTGACGCCGAGCCTTAAGAACTGATGTGCTACTCTTTTAGCCTACTTTCCGAAGGAAAGATAGGCTTATGGAATCACCAAGTTGTCTGTCTGGAATGTATGCCCCCTTAATAACTTTTAAACACGACAGCCGAATTTAACCAGAATAGGTCCACATGTAGCATTTATTAAGGACATCAAACTTTTATAGTTTTCGACCACGCTGGGTACTTGTTTTCAAAATGGCAGCAATTTTGAAATTTCGGCTACTGTGTTATATCTTCTGAACAAATTATCAGATTTAAACCTAATTTGGAATATTGACAGTGCATTATATAAGCATTGCATTTAGAAAGCAATGATGACATTAGCCCGCAATTTTGGAAGCTAGCACAAATAAAAAACATAAAGCATTTCCACTATATCTCGGTAACCATTTACCCAATTTAAACCAAATTTGGAACGTTGGCAATGCATGATATAAATATTGAATTAAGAATAAGAACCCTAAAATGTTATTGGTCCACAATTTTGTAAGTTATTGCAAATTGAAAAAAAATAGGCCTACAGATTTTACATGATATATCTGGAACAGATTTAAACCAAATTTAGTACGTTGACAGTACATTATGTACGCATTGAATAGTGATAATGTTATTAACCGATCATTTTGGAAGATAGTACAGCATGTGACGATTCCCAAAACTGCCACAACTTCCCTCCCAGTCTCCGCCTACCTACCTCTACNCTTCCTCTAGCACTATCCAGGAAGAGAACGGGATGGGGAAGCACTCATCAACATAACCTTTCAAAAGTAGAGTGATTTGATAGTTACTATATCTTGCTGGCCATAATGGGTGAGTAGGGTTGCCACCCGTACTTTATAATAAAGTATTGTACTCTATTTCGGTTAAACGTACTTTATACTTTATGAGGACAATAAAGTACGTGAAAATACTTTATTTTACATATTTCGACGTTTGAAGTTTTTATTTCATTGTTTACGAAAAAAAATAAAAAGGTAAAGCTAATATTGCGTGGAACAGAACGCATCGCGTCGATAAAATTAAATGCAAAGCAGCACTGTCGCTTTTGAACGTAACCTAAAATGTCAATGTCAAATAACATTATCATGTCAACTTGTCCACTTGTGTGTGTAACTTGTGTTGCTGTTGGTTTTGGAAAATTTCGAAGTTCAAATTATTGTTTTCCGTTTTTGCTTGGTGTGTAGTGTTGTACGTATAAATTGTGTGTGATAATTCTTCAGTTATGGATGCAGATAACTGTATATCTCTAAGTACACCTAAAAAACGATTACTGGAATCGGATCATACAAAGCAAACAAAACGAAGGCAAAAGTACAAAAGCCTGTGGGAAAAATGAATTATTTATATATTTAAATATGATCATAGATTGTAAAGACGCCGTGAAAACGTTCTTTGAAAATAAATATTTGTTAGATGTTGCCAGAAGCAACAAAAAATATATATGGAAAAAAAATAGTAGGTTAAATAAATAATACTCTATTTTAAGATGATGTACTTTTTTTTTTACCTTAGAAAGGAAATGTACTCTATTTGCTTGAAAAAAAGGTGGCAACCCTATAGGTGAGTGTACGCACAAATGCCATAACAACAGTTTTTTGTTTTTGTTTTATTTTAATTTTGGGCCACGCATTCTCTTTTCTCTTTAGGCCTTTTCCAATTTACACGTGCGCGCGCACACACGCACACACACACACATATATATTATAATTTGGTTTCAAACAATCATTCTCAATATATTTTATTTAAGATTCCATAAAACATATTTAAAGTATCAAGTTATTCTCCCAAAACAATTCTACCGAACACATGCCATATTAAAAAACACAACAAACATTATCCCAATATCTTAACGGTCACCGAGGCCTTTTGTCTCCAAAAAAAAGGGGGTTGACGACCACAATTCAAAAAAAATATATTCAAGTTATCTTCACATAGTCACCGATTCACATCAAAACATCAGAGTCGAGCGTATTGCCCTTACCAGTACACCATAGGGTGTAGGTAATGCTCACTCACAAACACAATCATGTGGTTGAAGCGAGGGTATTGCCCTCACCAATACACCATAGGTGCAGGTAATACTCATGCACATGTACTCTCACACACAACCACTAAGAACCGAGGGCATTACACTCACCATACACCCACAAGGAGTGTAGATAGTGCTCTCTCCTTCTCACACACACACACCCCTACCCATGCGCCGAGGGTATTGACCTCACCAGTACACCTATAGGGTGCAGGTAGTGCTCATGCATATTCACAAAAATTACTATCATACAAACAAACTCATCCATACTCATAAATTATCCCAGCGTTCCAGATCACCAACTACTTCCAGTGCCCCCACGGGTCTAAGTCCTGTATCCTTTTTTCTCAATACAAAGTCCCGCATTCACTAGTTCAGAGGCTACGTTCCACTCCGGGCGTCCACAAACTAAGTCCTGCATCTTATTCCAACCTCCGTAGCTCTCGGTGAAGGTTCGTACGCATCCGCCTCCGCTCCTGCCCAGCCGAGTCTCCCAGGCACTCGGCCGATTACCTAACCTACCCTATTTCTAAGTGTTAAGTGTGAGCCCGAGGTAGGGACGAGAGCTAATTGCGTCTCAGGGCGAACCCCGTACGCCTACAAGGAAAGTAATTCATGCAAGGAGACGTGCATCGTGGCAGAGAGGGATTGGGCAGCCATGGCCAGCGATTGGGGCCATGACTACCTCCCTAAGTGTACCTATAGTTAACCTATTACTAAGAAGAGAAAGGGAAAAACCGGCATAGGCACCGTAAAAACCCTTTCGACAGGAAGTAATTCAAAATTATTACATGCATTAATAGAAATGCTACAGGAAGCAGAGAGGTTGAAACAATGCTGTTTATTAGTGGGAAATAAAGACTAGTAGAGAGGGAGCAGACATTTACTTTATTATTTAATTAATTGGCGCTGGCTTAACCAGAGTGATTCTGGCATATCACTCTGGCGAGGGAAGTGGCGCACCTGAGCCTCTTCCCCCCGAATCGCCAGTAGTTTCCTGAAAACTAAAAGAAAGGGAAATAAGCTGCCAGTGATTGTCAGCAGTGCAACACTAACTGGCTAATACTAATTCTAAAAGTGATGATGAATAGCCTGTAAGCAATGATAAATTAAAATTACTAATATTATGTCTTCGGAGACATAGGTGTGATAATGCTGTGGGACCCCGTAGCAGGCAATCCTCTGTAGTCATAAACTGTAACAGAGTATTTTCCCACCCTTAACGCTAAGAGTGAACGAAGCATCGCTGGTGTTGCTCTCACCAGCTGCTGCAGAGAGCTTCACTAGACCCTAAAACCACGCCCTTAGACATTGAATAGCCAAATAAACTGGCACACCTGCCTAATATCGTGTAGGGCCTCCGCGACCACGCAGAAGTGCCGCAAGACGACGTGGCATGGACTCGACTAATGTCTGAAGGTATGCAGGAGGCAAGGAAATCAGCGCCAATTTGAGAAAGAGTTGCACGTTTGTCACGTTTAATGATTCTCGGCAGTAGTCGTTTGTCCCGTTCGTTCACGATTTTTTTCCGGCCGCAGCGATGTCGAAAATTTGATGTTTTACCGGTTTTCCGATATTCACGGTACACTCGTGAAATAGTCGTACGCGAAAATCCAAATTTTATCGCTACCTCGGAGATGCCCATCTCTCGTGCGCTGACTATAACGCCACCTTCAAACTTATTTAAATCTCGATAACCTGCCATTGTAGCAGCAGTAACCGATCTAGCAACTTTGCCAGACGCTTGTTGTCTTATATAGGAGCTGCCGACCGCATCGCGTTACTCTGATTGAATCCATACCTCGTTTATTTGCATACGCACGCCTATACAAGTTTTTTTTTTCTCTACAGTGTATACTTGTCAGCGACCCCTCTCGCGCACCCTCTTCCATAGAGACGCCAGGCAGCGCTCTATATAATGGCCACCAATAGTAAACACAGGTACAAACGAATAGTGATGCGCTACCGGCAGAAGCGATGACAAGATTCGAGCGCCCGCACCCGAAAGGGAGGACACAAAGGCACAAGCTGGAAAAGCCCTGCAGTCATACCATCACACTTCCATAAACAAACCAACACACGTGATGGAGCAACACTCCGTCACAAGCATGATAAATGAAGTTATGATATATCTCGGTAACTACACAACCGATTCCCCAAATTTGGCATATAAGTTATATTATTGTAGGTCATGTTCATATATGCAATTTAAATGTATAAGGCTTGTATTTTTAAAATGACGGCTGTATAAATATTTTAGGTTTATTTTCAACATCTATTTACTGTTTGTCCAATTTCGACCAAAATTGCTATACCGAAATTTTTTTTTTACAAGCATCAAATGGATCAATACATAGCCTCTTTTGTGCACCATTTTTTGTAATATAGTGGCATGATATATCTCGGGAAACAATCAACAAATTCCTTCCAAATTTGACAAATAAGTAATACTGTGGCAGACCATATAAATTTGAGAACTCCAAGAGCTGTGGTTTCGGAGGAAGGTGATTGACACTGTTGTCTAAAGGACCAATTTACTACTGAAGTAAACACAGGGCGATTGGAGTTCAAAAAACAATCTAGTTTTATTATTCCTTGAACAAGTTATAATTCACTCACGAGCTCTCGAGACAACTCCTTCCCGTTTATACAAAGGGGGGGTGTAGGGGGGGTAGTACTCTTCACACACGCTGGATGACTGTACTTATCTG